>CAKALU010037563.1:39363-57898 GCA_916700995.1 Hozukius guyotensis | reverse complement strand
CCCCCCCCCCCCCCCTCTATTGTCTCTCCTCTTCCTTCCCTCCTCTTCTCTCCATCTCATGCGGCGTTTGGGCTGCGAGCGCGCGGCCCAGACTCGAGGTAAGAAATGAAACGTCTGAGTGATTAATGTTAGCGTGGCAGTGTTGGCTCACGTTGGTCTGAATGGTGTTAATGAGTGTGGCCGCCTGTAGATTAACTAACGGGAGGGCCGCGGAGGAAATTACACTTCCTCGTCGCAAACCGCTGGCTGAAGCCCCGGAGGGCTTTTTATCAGGCGTTGGCGGCAAGCTTTTAACCTTGAGCCGCCAAATGGCAACGAATGAGCTCTCCCGTGCATGTTAGACACTATTTCTCACGGCCAGGTGAGAGGAGGCTTCGCTTGTCTTTGACTTCCTGCAGCCCCCCTGCCCATCCCTTCTTATTCTCCTCCTTTTGGCTGCTGTTACCATCCCATCTTTGGCAATTCACACCTTTTAAATCTCTCTTTCTCTGCTATATCTCTTTTCTCTGGACTTCGGACGCCTTTCCCCTTCTATTATCTGCATTTTCCTCGCCCAAATCTATTGGCTGTCTTTTTTTTATATCATGCCTTTTCCCCACTATCTTTCTCTCCCTCCTGTCCTGCTCTCGCAATATTTGTATGCTGCTCCTCTCTGCAACACCTCATTAATTCATACTCTCCTCCACCCTCCTTCACCCTCCTTTTCAGGAGCCACACAATAAATGCAGAGAAGAGGGCACCGACGGAGGTGACTTGCACTGAGCATATAAAGGAGGTTTGGTTAAATAAAAGTCCAAATGTCTGTTAAACACACATACCCTGGCACTGAGTGCCGTCCGCCGAAGGTTCGAAGCCAGCGACGCAGGTGCACGAGCCCACGGGGACCATCCACTCGCCATCCCCGTTGCAGTACAACTTCAGGGGGACGGACACCTCCATGGCGTTGGTCACACACGCTCCGGGGGCGATCACCAAGGAGGTGGCTTCGGCCCCCGTCGCGGTCTCTGGGAAGACGGCGAAGTTGGCGATGGTGGTGGAGCACTTCTTGAAGAAAACCCTGACGGAGATGAGAGACATGCAGGCGCCCAGGTCCTGGAACGCCAGGTAGAAGCCGGCCCTGGAGAGCGGGCCGAAGCTGCGCACTTTGGTGTTGATCCTGCCCGCCTCCAGCAGAGAGAAGCTCTCATCCGGGGCGATAGTGTCCACCTTCACGTAGGGGTTCTCCCTCCACAGAGGGCTGGCGTCTGTAGCCGTGTCCCCCTCCGACTCGTAGTAGAACAGATTGAAGGTCTCTTTGCAGGAGCCAGGGATGTTGGGGATGCTGGCGCAGTCGCGGACAGAGAACTTGAGCTCCACGTAGACGCGCAGCACACCTTTACGGGGGATAAAGTCCGTCCTGAGCCAGTTGTTCTGGTTGGGCTGTCGGACATTACACACCTGGTAGGTTCTGATTGGGCTCATGGAGTCGTCGTAGCCGCTCACCTCCTCCCACTGTGGGAACAACAGAGAGACACTGTGACAAAGGAAGAGATGACAGCAGGGAATCTGGAAATACTGTGAACAACTGATAAAGACAAAGCAGAGAAGAGTAGGTTTAAGAATAAAATTAGACTAAATTGAATTGATTATCTAATGCTTTTTATTAATGCAACAGCGGTACCATTCCTCATTCGGCAACAACCAAGCTACAAGCAGAAGCTCGCTTATCCAATATGTTGTTAATTAAAATTGAGCAATGTTAAACGTGGTGCATCCTAATGCGAACCACTCAAGCACAGAGGGCATCCAAAACAGCAAAGTGACGCGTGCTATGAACAGAACATAAAAATGCACCACATAAACATTCCCACGGTGTGGTTGTGTACATGTGGCCTGTGAGGAATAATTTTGCAGCTAAAATACTTCTAATTACATGAATCATTCAGAAAATCCCAATCATTACAGACTATTAATAGAGAACATTTTCCCATTAAAACACATTTCACGCATTATGCCTGTTTGACTAACGGTCCCGATGCTGATCACGTGCTGGAGGATTGGATGTTTTTTTGCAGCTAAGATCATCGCAAATGTGTCGGTTATTAGACCTTTATCAAAGTCACACACCTATAGGAAGCTCATAGCTGTAACCGCTGCAGTGCAATCGAAATAGTCTCAAAAGGAGATTTGGTTTCTATATCACATAAATGTATTATCTGCGCTGAGAGATATGAGCGCATAAAACTGTACACTTTAAATGGAAACTTTCCCCCATACATCTATAATGCAAACAGTGAGTTATTTATTAAAATGCCCATCTAAATGCAATGCTGTCAGTGTGATTGCACCGTGGCAGCACTCCAGAGCACTTCAGGTTACGCAGAATATATTATAAGTATATATATATATATATAAATATATATTACGATGCCTACACATAAAGCCTGTGAGCAGATATTTGCATCTGTTGTGGTTCATCTACCAGGTAGACTGATGTCTCTTTACATCATGTAGCTTTGATAATAATCATTTAAGGACTAATGTGACATGGACATGACTTCTGTCTGTGTATCACGTCAATGTATAGCTTTATATGTTGTTAGAACTGCTCTTTGTATATGTTAACTAACATTACAGGCCATGATAAATGGCTTCATTGGTCAATATATTTAGTCCATTAGGAAATAACCTTGTGAGAAGTCAATCTTTTTTGATTTTTTCCCTAATTCCCTCTTGGACAGAATGCTTCGTTTCCATAACAAATGAGCTCCCCAGAAATTGATTATATCAACTGGAAGAAAATAATGCATAACTCATCTCACGTCTCCGAGCTCCCGTGCAATTTATTCCCAAACGATGAGCCCAAGAGTCGGCATTAGGTGTCGTAAATCACCAGCAACACGTTGATGCACTACCTGACAAATATGATAATTGCCGGTCCCCGCCACCCCCCCCGAACGTATGGGCTTGTCAGGAGTGAGGAGAGGGGCTGCCTCGCCAGTCGTGACATATGACTTCATGGGCGCTAGGACATTCAGAGCCGGCCCTTGTAGTGAAAAGGGAGGAGGAGGTGCTGCCGAAGATCGTTTCCATGGAAACCCACCATTTCCATTGACTGACTTTGCGCTCACGTAGCGAAGACAAATTACACTGGCCGGGAGTGGGGGAGGTCTGTCAGGCTGTTAGCCCTGGGGTCAAATTCATGTTGTTTTATTTTCTCACTGTTCCTATAGGGGGTATCAACTGAAAACTTTAATTTCTGCCTGTAATGCGCTCTTGGGTCCATATTATAAAAAAAAGACAGACACATGCTTTCAATTATCAGGCTCTCTATCCAGGAGGGACATGCAAGGTAGAGCCTGTAGTCCCTACACACTGTGGGGATTTGCTCTGTGTATCTGCTTGTTTTTTTTTGTTTAGAGTACAATATTCCTTAGTCAAGCTTTTTACATTTTCTAAATACTGAAAATCTTTTCCACACAATGTGTTTCTCATTTGCTTTTTTAGTATCCAGGAAAGCAAACATACTCTGCAAAAACAACGATATAAAACAGTAGGAGGTGTGCTGTTCAAGGCAGACTGGGCTCTATTAACAAGCTAATGGAACAAATGTTGTTAAATTAAAAAAACAAAAAACAGAACACAAAACAAACACACACACACAAACTCACCCCGCTCTCTGGGAACGTGGTCCATGCCAGCTCTGTGGTTGCCCACCGACTGTCCATAAGGGTTTCTGCAAATTAAGAGTAGGAGGAAGGTTGACAAACCTGAATTCAATAGTGTGAAGGGGGGACAAATTGTTGCACAACATTAAGGAGCACACACAAGTTGCCTCTGCTTGACAAAGGATGCAGGTAAAACTCCCTCTCTTTCATAACCTCCCTCCACCCACATGCACTCAGTTTTTGAAAGTACCGTGACAATCATGGCATATCTGTGATGCCGCCTAATTAAGGCTTTCTCTTTCCGTGTGTTTGGCAGCCGCAAATGCACTCCTTTCAATATTAATTTGTGGAACTAAGAACAAAGCATCCTCCAAGATGCCTTGGGATGGGAAATATTCCATTAACTAGCACCGGTTCAGAGAGGTCATATGAGCACAGGGAAATTTAATAGATCACATTTGTGGGGGAGGTGGGGAGGCTTTCACCCCGAAACACCAGACGGTGCCATATGAGATTTGACAAATCTGAGTTAATAGGTGATCTGAGGGTTGTTTTCTTCACCTATGGGTGTTTACGACTTGGCGAGGAGGTGAGAGCTGGGCAGACAATCAGAGGAGAGGCAGAGAATAAACAGCAGGATCAATGAGCACTGTTGTCATGGCTGTCAATCAGTCGTCCCTCTGATCGGCGGTCCAGCGAGTTCATAACACCTCAGAAGACTGCGACCCCTCTCTAGGCCCTCGACATACAGCTGTGGCCGCGTCGTCTCCCATTGTTCTGTTGTTGTTAGCACATAATTACTGAAACAATTACGCTTTCTTCACGGAGACTCAATGACACGACGCCTGCTGTGCGCCATTTGCTCACAGGTCGTTGATGGCGGTGCTGAAGGAGGGTGTGAGAGGGTAAACAAATAGCATGACCTGGGTAGAAACAACAGCAGCACTCTTTCCAAGAATCATGGCTTTGTTCTGGCACCATAAATGTTGGTAGATGCTTTGCATTGAAGGCAGTCAGTTACAGTACAGTGTTGTCCTTGGCTTTTGTGTGTCAATAATAGAAGTTTGATTGAGTGGATAGATCACTGGTCCATCTGTAGCTGCTGAGCTAGAGATATGTGCGGTGTTTATAGTCTGTGCTGCGTATTCATTAGAGGAACCACAATGGCTTTTCTTCTGTTTAGAGGATGAGAGATAATGAATAGTGATCAGTGCATCCAAACAGGATAGATTACATCTGTGGCATTCAACTAGTGCACCATTTGGTTCACACTGCAGTTGCAGACAAGATCAAAAGCAAGTGGTGAGACATCCTAGTTCCTAGTTTCAATGCAAATTAGCTTAGCTGTGTGGGTGTAAATGGAAACAGGCTAACAATAGTTGACCACTGGTAGCCTATTTGATGAGCAGTGATAACCTACATATGGGATGTTCTCAGGTTTTGTTCCTCTTTAAAATAATGTTAATTTTGACAGGCCATGGTTCACCCTGGCTAGAAGCTGAAAAAAAATCAGTAACACTTTATAATAAGGGTACAAAACACATGCTTAAGGGAATAGTTTACCATTTTGGGAAACCACTTTCTTGCAGAGAGTTAGATGAAATGACTGTCACAACTCTAACTATGAAGCTACCGCTAGGAGCCAGTTAACTTAGGATGCGTTCCAAATCGCATACTTTTTCTTTTTACTTGTAGAACATACTGCAGCTGCGTAGTGTTGCATGCAGTATGCATAACATTGCGCCTTTAGTACGTAGGCCTACTGTGCGTTACAATACCCATACTACCATACTATTTAGTATGCCAGAAAAAGATTTAGTATGTCCCAATACATAGTATGTCAAATGCAGTATGCCAAAAATACCAGGACGTCCTACTACATTCGGTCGCATTTTGCAGTATGCAAGCCAGCATGCTTTTCTGACTATTCTGACCCACAATCCTCTGCGCAGGGGATACATGAGTAAGAGGGTCAAAGTTTAAGGTGCAATGTTATGAGGATGTAGTATGTCCCAATTGTATGCATACTGCATGCAACAGTATGTACTTTGTAAGGGCAGCTGCAGTACGTACTAGGAGTAAAAAGAAAAAGTATGCGATTTGGAACGTATCCTTAGTCTAGGAAAAAGACTGGAAACAGCTAGCCTGGCCAGCTACCTAACAAACAAAACACAAACCAAAGTGTAAAAACAACAAATCACTATTTTACAGTGGTTTATGGCAGACTACAGGCAGATTATCTTAACTTTGGCTAAGATAGCTTTTCCCCCCTTTTTCCAGTCTTTGTGCTAAGCTAAGTTAGCCAGCTCTATCATTTCTATTGCCTCCACACGGCTCTCAACATGGCAAACGGTGAACCGGCGGCTAGCAGCTAACGGTGCTAACAGTGAAAACAACGGCAACAGTGCTGACAGAGCTAACGGTGTTTTACCGGAGGGGGAACCGGAGGGTGGGTGCTACGCTTCCGCAACGGTACCGTCTGTCGGGACGGTGTTATCAGCCTGTTACCTCCGTACGAGAGCAGGGCAGAGCGGCGGCCGTTAGCTAGCCAGTGGGGCCAAGCTCACTGAAAAGGCACGCGCAGCAGGTGTTGCGTCGAGTACTGTTTCCCGTCGATATGTTGCTAGGCAAATATACAATATTTAGATCATCACAGGGTTTTAAACATAAACATTCTAAATGTGTCTCAGTTTATTTCCTGTTGCAGTGTTTGTAAATAACATCAGCTGACAGGAAATAAACATGGACCCAAACTGTTGCCTGGCAAAGCAATTCAGTTGCAATTCCGTTGAAATGCACTAAAACGGAGCGTTTCAGACAGAGGGTAAATACAGGTATATTCAGGTGGACAGTATATGAGGAAAATAAAGTTTTTTTTAACATTACAGCATGTAAACATATTGTAGTAGAAACACAAAATACAAGTATGAACTTGAAAATGAGCATGATATGGGACCTTTAATATATTGTAATTTTAGTAGTATATTGTTTTACTTCGTAATTTTATGATAATGTCTGAGGAGAATGTTGATATGTCCAACGACCTCATCTTTTTCCTCTGTCCTTATGCCTTTGCATTTACTACATTATGTTACCCACTTGTTAGCTTGCTAAACTGTTAGCCTCTGTGGCTTCTTGACGCCGACAGTAACGTTAATATTGTCGTTGCATAGCAGCGGTGTTCTTCACGACTTAACCACTTGAACGCCAAGCACATCGTGTACACGGCTTCCCATGCTGTAAACACAGATTCATTTGAAGGCACCAATTTTAACAGGAGGGAAACACTATACGACGGGGGAACAGACTTCAACATAACACCTGGCCAAGCTATGTCAACAAAGCACAGAGAAGCTCTGATTACAACACACAGAGAGAGAGAGTGACTTCATTCTCTGCTCAGGTAGACATTACTCCTCTATATCTTTGCATAGCAAATAGTTGTTTGCTGCTATTTTAATGCTCTGGATATCGTATTGTCATCATGATGATTTAAAGAATGAATTAATGCAGGTTGTATCATGAATTCCTCTTCATCACCATTAAGAAATGATGAAGCCACTATGAGCTTGTGTGATTAGTTAATTCTTAATGGATCGGCTAATAGGCTTCCATCATGCAGGCAGCAACATGTGGATGTTTGCATATGAGTAACTACCAGTTTGATATAAACATCTTCATATTTCTATGAGAAATCAAATCAAAACGTGGCTCTGAAAAGTGCCTTTTCTATGTAACTGGATTCCAGCTCATTTGGTGGCATATAAATTAGAGAACGAAGTACATTTGAATTAACGATCATTAAGTGATGATCCATTAAGAATGAACTAATCACGTGAACTCATACTCCCTAGATCATTTCTTAATGGCGGTAAAGCATGTGATTTGTAACCAGAGTGCTTTTATGTGCAGATTTATAAGAAATGAAAAGAATAAACAGATGGGTAGGGCTGCATAAAAATAATTACATTCAAAAAGGAATAAGTGCCTCCATTTTTGTTGACAATGGAGGTCACGTTTACCTCTGCATAATATTTAATAAGTAATATTCATGCATTTATAAAAGCGTATCGGTCTTCTTTACTGGTGTGCATGAAGATGTGAGCGACGGCAGCTAACAACTTCGGTTGTCGAGCCCGAATATGCGATTGTGAACAAGCTTGTTTTACTGATTAGCACAACTTGAGCCAGAGAGGAGGAACTAATCAGTGAAATCAGCGGCTGTTTGTCTTTGCTTGGCTGCACTCGGCCCTCTGTGGCAACACAGCTGACTGGATGCTCCTGAACTACACGCCGCTGATCCGGCTCGTCCCTCGGGTGTCTGATCCGGTGCGTCGCCCCTTCCCTCTTCTGTTCCCGGTTGCCCAGAGGCAACAGAGACAGAATCACTCAGCCTCATCCAACCACAGGCCCGAGCTGATGCTCCTTTAAACAGGCTTCACCTCACACAAAGCACATGCAGGGGCAGCGGGTTGACCATTCAACGTCTGTACAAAAAAAGCCGGGTTCAAGCCCCTGTGAAAGCAGGATTTCACTATATGCCGAAGCATGATACTGAATCCCTGGCGGCTCGAGAGGTGCTCTTCTATCCAGACGTGACCTTTGACCTCCCCGTGGAGCAACAGAGGACAGAATTCCTTTTAAAGAATCATAGTACTTTTACAAAAATTTGCCAGCTGGAAGGGATGACACCGTATATCCTCAAGCTTAACATCTGAGTCCAGGCTCATGAGTCGCTCTAACACTAAAATTTATATTATGTATGAATAAGGTTTTTGTTCGCCAACAACTCTATTCACCAAAGTGTGTTATCGTCAACTCACTAAATCCTAGAAAGCGGTTAGATTGAAAAAGATCCCATTTGTTCCACAGTTCTCCCCCTCCCCGTTAAATTTACAGTGCCTTTGAGATCGCCTTGCTGCTATAACTCAAATCCAGAAATCTCCCCCATTTCCCATAAAACTACAGCAGCGGTGGAGTCATTCTGCCCCTGGGGTAAGAAAACAATGCTGGCAGTGGGAACTTTAGAGCATCACCACCCGTGGCATTTACCGTTTTTTTTTTTTTTTGATCGCCCCGCCGCCGGAGCCAAAATGCCACACAAACTCTGCATTCCCAGGGTGCTTTGGGAGCTCACACATGCTAATGTTTTATTCACTTTGTGAGATGCGGGTGCATCATGAAAGGGAGGCCTCGCCTTGTACCAACTACAGTGACACTCACTACCAACAAGCAAACATATAAAATATTAACATCATCATCAGTGATCGCAGGATGATCAAATGTCTGGCTATAAATAGGTGTAAAAAAATCGGGTGTTGTGGCTCCAAAAACTTGTTCTAAGCAAAGGTTCTTTTGTATTTGAGTGCGTGTTTCTCTCTATAGAACCACAGTGGAGTGTGATGCTCAGTTTGACGCTTGATGAGCACTTTCTGAACAAGTCAAGCTGACCTAATTCAATCTTTTTTCATGGCCGCTTGCATCTGCTTTCACAGGTCAACAAATAATTATTCTTGTTGATATTCTCATATATAGAAAGCAGCAAAATACGAATGAAGCTCTCTATTGATGTGAAAATGCTTAATGCTTACACCAGGGCTGTCAAAGTTAAAGCAATGATAACGCAATCGATATTTCGGAGGTTGTAGCGGGCTCAGTTTTAAAGCTAGAGTGAAGCTACTGGCATCATATGAAACTAGAAAAACCTAAAGAATCCATTGGTACCAACCATGGCATACTAGCTTGTCACAAAGGAGGCTAAATAACGCTCCAAGTTTGCACTAAATTTTGTCGAGGAAAAACTGGCATGGCCATTTTCAAAGGGGCCCCTTGACCTCTGACCTCAAGATATGTGAATGAAAATGGGTTCTATGGGTACCCACGAGTCTCCCCTTTACAGACATGCCCACTTTATAATCACCACATGATAATCAGATGCAGTTTTGGGGCAAGTCATAGTCAAGTCAGCACGCTGACAGCTGTTGGGCTTGAGTTTGCCATGTTATGATTTGAGCATATTTTTATGCTAAATGCAGTACCTGTGAGGGTTTCTGGACAATATTTGTCATTGTTTTGTGTTGGTAATTGAGTTCCAACAATAAATATATACATACATTTGCATAAAGCAAGCATATTTGTCCACTCCCATGTTGATAAGAGTATTAAATACTTGACAAATCTCCCTTTAAGGTACATTTTGAACAGATTAAAAATGTGCGATTCATTTCAATCACGATTAACTATGGACAATCATGCGATTAACCGCGATTAAATATTTTAACTGATTGACAGCCCTAGTTTACACACAAACATAGTGTGGATTACTTTATAAAATGCTTTCCGAGCGGTCGTCTATCTAGTTTACGAGCTTTTAAAATAAGAGTACAGTAAACGCTGACTGTAAATGAGAGCGATACAGCATAAAAGTGTCACAGTTGCTGAGGTTTTTACTGCAGTCTGTTGGTGTGAATTGAAGATAACTCATCGTTGTAGCTTTTTGTAAATAAGCACACACTTCAAGTTGCAGTCCAGCTTGCATCATCCATGCGCAAACACTTGCCAAATCTGAAAAAACAAAATTCCAGATTCAAGCCATGTGTTGAAATCCACTGAGTAAGCAGCTAAATAAACGACATGAAGAGAAAAAAGGCCCCCTCTCTCATTTAAACCCAATCCGATGATCATGCCCTTCATGTTTATCCCCAGAGGACAAACATTAGTTAACCCCTGAGCTTTGAGTAACAGTTAGTGGTCCGGCTGGGGGGGGAAACGGGGGGCTGATCATCACGGCCGTGAGAGCCCACTGGGACTTGGAGGGCTGCTGCCGCTGCATTGATTTACTTGCTGACACCAGAATTGATGAGGGATCAGGCTTGGCCACGGTCCAGGGGAGGCAGATTGGACAGGGAGGGGAAAGAAGGCAGAGAAATGTAGCTACAGCTCAGGGGTGGGTGGGTGGGTAGCCGGCAGCAGCAGGCAGCAGCAGCAGCAGCAGCAGTGGCGAGGGTGGGCTTCTCCCTGGAGCAACACTCCCCTCGGTGATGGAGAGAGCTTCAGGGGCTACTTGTTAAGCCATTGACCTTTAATTCACACTTGTCATCTAATGTGTTTCACATGTGTGGCGCTTCAGGGTGGGGGGGACGAGATTGATCAGCTCTGGTCTGGCGTGTTTAAGCGTCCACCACAGCTGGTTTAAACCTTTTGACATGCATCATATCATATGAGGAGTTTCTATTTTACAGTAGAGGGACAAGGGACGCCCCCTCTCTCTACTGTCTCTGGGGAGGAAAGGTGGGGCAGGTGGGTATCCTCACTCAGCCTGTGGGGTGTGACAACATCAGGGACAATAGCAGCAACAGGGCAGCCGCAATGGGAACACTGGGATGTCATCACACACAAACCAAACACCAAACACCAAACACCAAACACACCACACACACTGAGGGAATGGGGCGTGCTGATACATGTGTACATGGATTACAATCAGAGAGCAAATTGATGCTCAGCGGAATTGCCTATTTAACAGAGCGGGTCTGCATTATATTAACAGCTTTAATTATCCAAAACATGAATGGAGTCTTGCTTACAGATGTAATTTAGCCTATATATAGAAACTAGACTGATCTGGTATTTAAATTATATGATGGCACTGACACCAATATCAAATTATCAGATAAAATACACACTGTGAATATGTTTTTTTGTGTGTTAATGGTCTTTTTTTTTAAGGTGTTTTATTGCCAACATGCTTTTTTTGTGTGTTAATGGTCTTTTTTTAAAGGTGTTTTATTGCCAACATGCTTTTCTTGTGTGTTAATGGTCTTTTTTTAAGGTGTTTTATTGCCAAATAATTCTAATGCAATCCAAACAGTCCATTGTTCATTCAGAGACAAAAGTAGTCTATAAAAAAATATCAAAACCACATACCTTCTACAGCCAGGACCACAGGGACAATGAGGCTGCACACCCACAGCAAGTAATCCATTGTCATAAAACAGGCGTTTTTTGCAACATGAATAAAGGTGTAGACTGGACCCTTTCGGATGGATGGATGGATGGATGGCGACTCAGACACAGCAGAGCACCGCAGCAGCAGAGCTTTTTGTTCCTCTCCCAATTCTCATGTCTTCAGTTTGAGATATGAGGGGCTTTCACCGCCCCATTCCACCCAAAAAAAAAAATATAATAATAATTAAATAAATAAAAAAATACCGACTGCTTCTTTATGTTGCATTCATTCATTCAGGTTATTCCCTCGGAGTTGTGATGCTATGGAGCGCTCACACTGCGCCCTCTCCTCTCCCACAGTCTCTCTTTATGTGACTTTACCGACACCGAACCTCTGCTGTCCAGGGGCGCATCTCGCTGCTCTGCCCGAGAAGATGAGGGTAAACCCGGGTAGAGAAGTCGTCTCCGTCCGCCGGAGGAATATCTGTGTGTAAGTCCACTTTGGGCCAACTCCGTTTAGCTGTTGCTCCTCTGTGAAGGGATGTGCGTCGGAATGGCAACACTGGGACTGGAGACACACAGAGGAGGCTGCTGGGGGCTGCGTCAAGACAGACGCACTGAACGACGAGCTTCCGGTCAAGGTTTTCCAAAATAATAGTATACACACACTATGTATGACTTCATTCAGGCGTATTCATTCAAGAGACAACATGCTTTACTTAGCAATAATTTGATGTAAATGTGCCAGATTTTGTAAGAAAAAGGCAATTTCTATATTATCTGTTGTTCTTCTTCTTCCTATCATTCGCCTATTAAAGGTCCCATCAGTGGCGGCCGGCCAATAGAGGGCGTTAGGGCGCCGCCCTCCCTGAGTCACACACAAAAAAACATTACTACAACTACTACTAATAATAACAATAATAATAATAATGCAAATTATACAAATTGTCAATATTTGTGTGTGTTGAATATGGAATGTACCCAGTAATATGTGTAATTTGATTGTAATGTGATTATATTTTGTATTAATAATCTGAATCTGTAAAGTAACTAAAGTTGTCAGATAAATGTAGTGGAGCAAAAAGTCTAATATTTCCCTCTGAGATGTAGTTGAGTAGAAAGTAGCAGAACATGGAAATACTCAAGTAAAGTAGAAGTACCTCAAAATTGTATTTAAGTACTTAGTTACATTCCACCACTGAGTACATTTTATACTGTTGTGTTTTTCAAAGCATTCTTTACTCTTGCTGTTGGAATAAAATAATTGTTAATTATTTAACTGCAAAGTAGTAATGTGTTTTTGATACCTTCATTAAATCATACCGGGATGTTTGCTGAAATTGATTGGATGTGGCACAGCCCCACCAAGAACAATTTCCATCAGCCGCCACTGGGTCCCATATTGTAAAAAGGGAGATTTTCATGTCTTTTATATTATAAAGCAGGTTTAAGTGATATATAAATACTGTGAAAGTATCAAAACACTCAATCCATGGAGAAATACACACAGCCCGTATTCAGGAACTGTGTGTTTGAAACAAGCCGTCAGGATTTCTGTCCATTTGTGATGTCACAAATCTACAATGTTAGACCCATTTCACAGTTTTAAACATAAACATACTAAATTTGTCCCAGTTTATTCCTTGTTGCAGTGCATGTGAATGACATCAGCTGACAGGATGTAAACATGGACCCAAGCTGTTTCCTAGCAACGCAATTCCGTTGCCATTCCTTTGAAATGCGCTAAAACGGAGCATTTCAGACAGAGGGTAAATACAGGTATATTTAGACAGACAGTATGAGAAAAATAATGTGTTTTTTGAACATCAAAGCATGTAAACATGTTTTAGTAGAAACCCAAAATACAAGTATGAACCTGAAAATGAGCATAATATGGGACCTTTAATGTTTTTTTTTTATCTATTCATCTGTTTTATTATTAATTAGAGCTGTCCCAAATACCATTTTTTGGGCTTTGAAGCTTTGATGAAAATATTCGAGCATTGCGGCACATCTCCATCTCCTTTGTTTCAATGCCTGGGACAGTGCCGCTGCTACACTACTGCAAACACACTCACCTCTATACACAACAAACAGCGAAATCCGTCTGAGAATAAATAATAATAAATAATGTTGAATATGAATAATGAATAATGTTGTGGGATTATTCCTTATTTCATGGGCTATTTTATATTTTTAATTATTATTATTTTATTTTATTTTATTTATTTTATTTATTTTATTTATTTTATTTATTTTATTTATTTTATTTATTTTATTTATTGATGATATATACTGCAAATTTATATATATATAAATACTAATAATAATTCATTATTCATATTCAATATTAATTATTATTAGTTATTCTCAGACGGATATCACTGTTTGTTGTGTGTAGAGGTGTGTGTGTTTGCACAGTATTGCAGCAGCTGCACTCTCCTGGGCATTGAAACAAAGGAGATGGAGATGTATATACAGACCATACATATATAAAACAAAGCATTTGAATACTGATTTGAAGGTCGATTGCCATGACAATGGTCAAAGCATTCGGGTCAGCCCTATTATTAATTCAGTACAATACGACAAACATTGTAGTAATTTATAATAATTTCATAATTTTGTATTTCTGTTTGGTGTAGCCTATAGCCAACTTCATGTTTGATTTATTGATTTATTGATTTTATCTATAGGCTACCATGCATCTGTTCTTGTACATCAATTCCCCTGCATTATATTATGTTTAAAGAAAAGACCATGAAGAATTTGTATTTTTTTGGTGAAATGCAGTTACAAATAGATCCCCTGTACAATTAACAGTTTTGCTTTTTTAGATTATAATCTACTTTCTCCCCTCTTATGTATTTTATGTTCAAATCACAAATCAAAACTCACCTTTTTAGAACTGCTTTTAATGTGTGATTAATATTGTGTGTTTTATATTTGTTTTATGATGTCCTTGTTTTATGATCTTTTTATCTGTGTAAAGTGTCTTTGAGTTTTTAGAAAAGCGCTATATGAATAAAATGTATTATTATTATTATTATTATGTAGGTATTCCAAAAAAGTG
The DNA here is from genome assembly GCA_916700995.1 of Hozukius guyotensis. Classification (NCBI taxonomy): domain Eukaryota; kingdom Metazoa; phylum Chordata; class Actinopteri; order Perciformes; family Sebastidae; genus Hozukius; species Hozukius guyotensis. Next base: position 43,231 of record CAKALU010037563.1, on the reverse strand, counting down.
TATAAATTGTGTTATTCTGCAATAGCACATAAATTAATTCCAATAATATCCTATCTGTTGTCTCACAACACAATCCCACAGTCTGTGTTCACCATGTTTATAGGCTAGTTGTGAAATGTTGTTTTACAGGCTTATGTCAAATCAATATGAATTAAAGTGTCATTCAGAGGTGAGTCACACCAGGTAGAAAAACCGCAGCTGTTGTGGAACATAAGATGACCTCATCCTTACCAGTGACGTCATAGCAGCTGTTTATATTAATCACCTGTCAAACCAACCTGCTCTGACATCACTGAGTGAGGTGACGAGATCCATTGCTAATTTATTCTGTAAAATGATTTTTACATGGCAGTCTGAGTGTCAGCAACTTTTTATTTTATTTTATTTTGGTTTATGTATTACAGTTTTATTATTATTTATATATATACATATGTACAGTATATGGGTATGTATAGGTGTGTGTAGGTATAAATACTCCTTTCCGATCTATTTATTATTATTATTATTATTTCTTTTATCCATATATTTATTTATTTATTTATTTAATTTTTGTTTTTCCCTTCTCTGGGATTATTCAATATAATTCTATGCGTACACTACCAAACTTTCCGTGTGTACCACATTAATTATCTCCATCACTACAAAGAGTAATCGGGGCCCCCTGAAATACGCGTCTAGGATAACACTGTTTCAAACATATAAAACACTGATTTCTTTGCAGTTGTACTGCTTCATTGTACTTTTTTGTGCAAAATAAAAAATTTGAATATAAAATGATTTTCACCTAAAAACCTAATTTCATATGGAGGATGTTTTTGAGAAGAGATGGAGTCTAATAGAAGGAAAAATATAGTTACATGGGTTAACACGCATGCACATATACATATGTTTGGAGGTGACCTGACGTTAAGGAGGATGCATGTGTGTGCCCATGTAAATGATATAACTATATATTTGCGCTCCCCCACCCCCCCTTTTTATTTTCTATTAACTTATTTGTTGATTTCATTTATTATTACTCTCGTATTTTTGTATGATTATTGTTTTTTGTTTTGTTTTTGTTTTTTTGTTATGTGTGGGTTTTTTTTGTTTGCTTTGTTGTTGTTGTTTTTTTTAACTCCACTCTTTCTTTTTATCATTATTATTATTGTTATTTATTTTCTTGGTTTTGTTTTGGTTTTGAATGTTGAGGTTGTTTTCTCTAGTGTACTTGATGGGTTTGTCTGTAAGCTCATCTACTTAAAAGTTGGTTTATAGACTGTTGTAATTACAAACAGTGGATTGCATATATGAAAACAGCCTTGAAAAAAGGAAAAAATAAAGAATTAAAAAAAACAAAAAACTAATTTCACGCTTTTAATTTGAAGTCAAAGGTGCCACACTTCCGGGTTTGGTCTGAATGTCTCTGTGTTGCTTGGTGATGATGCTGCTGGCTGGCTGGGGGTGCAGAGGAGGAGGAGGAGGAGGAGGAGGCTGGTAGGTTGGTTGTCCAGCAGACTGAAGCGGCCACTAGCCCGCAGTGTGTGTCCGTCCTGGCAGCAGGTAACACCGGCCTGGACGCTCTGCTCACCGCCGCTAAACACCGATCAATCCTGGCATTAAAGCGACTGTGGGCGCACTGACTGGGGGGACGTCAATGTGATCTCTGATAACAATGGAGAGACAGCGCCTCCCGCGGGTTATTGAGTGGCCTTTGAGGCTGATAGCCGACTGCATAATAAGCATCTGTGATTGGAGTTACTCTAGGTGATTAAACAAAAAGCAAACCCACAGATTTTACTTCGTCTAATCAACCGAATCATGATAACAGATGTGTACAAGTAGCGGGGCTAGTTAGGCATGACAATTGTGCATTTTGTGAGATAAAAGCAACACATTTTTGCACAGACGTAGGATTATATGTTATGAAAAGATATCGGGGGCGCTGCAAATTGTTTATTGTTTTTTTATTGTTTATTTGTTTTGCACAATTTCAGACTATACAACATAACAAAAAAAATAAATGAATAATATACAGTGCAGGAAGAGGCAAAAAACCCACTGGGCTTATCTGAAGCCTCCACCTAGAGACAAGATTAATATAAAGAAATAATATGACTACATAATAGTGATAACAAAACAATTAGGACAAGATATATATAATAACAACAATAACAATACAGTAAATATATCAAAAAAGACATTTGGCCCCTGAGGGAGGGCAGCCATTTTTCAAAATGGCTGCCAAATAGGTGCTAAATATTCCTAATTGTTGCAGATTTTATGAGCCTTGATGATCAAGCTGATTAGATCAGATGTCAGAAGATCACAAGTTCCCTCTTTGTTTTTTTAAAGGGGACATATCGTGCTCATTTTCAGGTTCATACTTGTGTTTTGGGTTTCTACTAGAACATGTTTACATACTTAAATGTTCGAAAAACACATTCTTTTCCTCATACTGTCTGTCTGAACTCTGTCTAAAACGCTCCATTTTAGCGCATTTCAACGGAATGGCAACGGAAATGCGTTGCTAGGAAACAGCTTGGGGTTCATGTTTACTTCCTGTCAGCTGATGTCATTCACATACACTGCAACAGCAAAAATAAACTGGGACACATTAAGTATGTTTACGTTTAAAACTGTGAAATTGTCTAAATATTGTAGATTTGTGACATCACAAATGTACAGAAATCGAAACGGCTTGTTTCAAACGCACAGTTTCTGAATACGGGCTGTGTGTATTTATCTGTGGATTGAGTGTTTTGATACTTCCATAGTATTTTATATAGAACTTAAACCTGCTTTATAATATAAAAGACATGAAAATCTCACTTTTTACAATATGGGACCTTTAAGGGTACTTTATCCTCAGAAAAACATGAAAACCAAATTAAAGGAGCATGGTCACTTTAGGTTCAAACTTCACCCCCTTGCCTTCATGATAGAATGACAACCAATACACATTTAGAACAGCAAGATCTTCAGCTTTCCATCGATGCGTTTATCTTTCCATTAGCAGAAAAATTGATGGAGATATTGCTGGATAAATGAAGGCAAGGGGATGAAGTTTGACCATGAAGTGACCATGTTCCTTTTATTTGGTATTCATGTTTTTCTCAATTTAAAAGCTTTTAAAAGCAACACTTGAAAAAATAAAAAGGGAAAAAGTATGTCTGTGATCTAATCAGCTTGGACGCACCATGGCAATCATCAATACTCATAAAATCAGTTTTCTGCGGGAATTATGATTATTTAGTGCCTACTTGGTGGCCATTTTGAAAAATGGCTGCCACGGCCCTCAGGGCCCAAATTTGCAATATCTATATCTTTTCATAACATATAAACCTACGTCTGTGAAATGCACAATTGTTATGAATATTTCAGCTTAGCTGCCTCACTAAAGTATTTTTAGCATTATTGGATCAATTTCACAATAAAAGTCTACATATAGATCTACAGTAATGACGCTGCAAAACAGCACCGACACACATCTAATCCACTGATGGAACATACAGTAGATTTCTCTTTGGGCAGGGGATGAAAGAAGATAGCTATATCAGTGCAAAGCAGTGTCTTTGAAAGACTGCCTGCCCTCATTAGTTCACGTCATACTTTGACCTTTTTTCAGTCTATGTCTTGCAGTCTCTCCTTTTAGGTCCCTTTTCCATCACAACCCACCCGATCTTTTGTCCCTCGGCGGGTTCCAGCAGAGACAGAGTGTGTGTGTGCTGGCTGGTAGCAGCCTAGCTCAGGGACAAGGCTCCCCTTCACACTGCTAATTCATCCCTCTGTGTGCCCCCACTGCTGCACCCCGACACAGGAACACACACATGCAAAGTTTGGGGGGGGGGGGGGGGGGGGGGGGGGGGGGGGGGGGGGGGGGGGGGGG
>CAKALU010037563.1:1651-39343 GCA_916700995.1 Hozukius guyotensis | reverse complement strand
CCAAAAGTCCCTCTGTGCTAAGATCCCCCGCTTTATCCCCCTCTCTCAAATCTTCAGCCCCCCCATCACCTCCACCCCAAAGTGTCCTTTGTCCTCCAGGCTTTGTGCACTAATTAACTACAGTTCAGTTCCCAGCAGGCTTGGGTCAGCCTCCACTACTGAGACCAGTGATGGACAGCTCTCTTTAACCAGCTATATTCAAACTAAAGACAAAAAAAAGGAAGAGAGTGTCCCTCACGGCAACATTGGTACAGTCATTATGAGCAGGTTAAGTAAATAACATGTGACAATGCTGCTGCTATTTGTTAAACATCCCTTATAGCTTGCTTGTTTGTGAGTGAGTGTTTTTTTAAGAGGCTCCTAAGAGACCAAGAGAGTGTTTTGGACAAAAATTTACAAATCTGCTTGTTAATTCACTTTTGCAACAGTCCTTGAATTCCCTCAGTGTCTGAAAACACACACAAACAGAGAAGAATTATTAATGGATAACACAAAAAAAAGCAATATGCCATTTATCTTTCCACTTCCACTAATGCAGAGTCTATAATGCTTTCCTTATGTGGAGAAAAAAGGGGTCAGATTGTATTAATTTAACTGAAAAGGGCCCATAGTGATGCGTTCAGGTTACCGTATCTCCAGGTGTTGTTCCAGCGTAACCTCTCACCTCCTCAGACATGATGATGAACTGGCAGTTAAATCTCAAACTCCACAGTTGCTGACTGGACCGGGATTGTGTGTGCTTCAGTTGTTGCCGCGACAGGTGGAATAAAGAATTGCTGCTCTGGAGAGTCTTCCCGTCCTGCCGCAGATGAGAAATCAGTTCTTGGGCTCAGGGGGGGGGGGGAAATACATATATTACAGTGCATGGAGAGGAGACATGACGAGCCAAGGATGAGGTGGAGGGAATGAAAACTAGCTCTGTGGGACGACAGTGTTAAACTGACAAGAGGGGATGACAGAACATCTCCACAAAGCCACACTGTCTCCTGCAAACTGCTTGTGAGTTATGGAGTCTGTCCATTTCACCGTGTATAATAAACATGCATGTGCATATAGAACTTCGTGTGGATTTATGACACACGTATATGAATCCATTTTCCTATGAATTTTATATGAATCTAATCTTACTGATCTCTTTGGCTTATGCTCTCAACATAAACACCGAAGCCCATAATTCATACTTCTGCTTCATATTCTTCCTTGATGCATAATTTATAATAATATCCTGCAGGGAACAACTGGCTTATGTAAGATAGTGACAGGAATCTTTCCAATAAATTCTTAATTTAATCCATCAAACAAAATATCAATGAATTCTGGTTATTTGTGAAATGGCAATCTGTGCAACGCATCCTCATACAACGGTTCATATACGGACATGTTACGAAAAAGTTATTCCACATTTTTAGTGCGTTTTCCTACGAATGTCCAGCAACACATGACGAATGTCCAGCAACACATGACGAATGTCCAGCAACTCGTGTCAATATTCGCTCGTTAAATGCATGCATGTCTTTTCAAAATAAACTTCCGACTTCACAGAAAAGTACTTAGTTAGGTTTAGGCAACAAAACTAGTTAGCTAGGTTTAGGAAAAGATTGTGGCTTGAGTTAAAATAACTTAAGAAGTGGCGTAATTTAATAATGGAAGTTAGGTGACAAATAAATAAATGTTGACATCTGGTTTCACACGGGGTAGGAATGCCGGTTTCCTGAGCAAAAGTCGGTCGTTTCTAGAAGGTAACCCACAAGTTGGGAAAGTCTCACATTGACCTTGAATAGTTATGGTCAGGATGGGCCGTCAGGCAGTGAGTCTCACGAGAGTTTTTGCAAGTTTTTGCCAGATTTCGCAATTTGGGGGTTAGCCAGGCTAGCTGTTTTCCCATTTCCTGTCTTTAAGTCTAAGCTAAACTAAGCTAAGCTAATCGCCTGCTGGTTGTAGGCTCATCTTTACTGTACAAACATGAGTGCTGTCAATCTCGTCATCTAACTCTCAGCAAGAAAACAAATAAGCATATTTCCAAACACACTATTCCCGTAAATACATTTAATCTACAAGCTAAAGCCTCCATATGACACGGTGAAATATTAGCACAAAGCTGCTAAAAAATCTGGCCATAAATCTGACACTCTATTCACGACACAACAACAAAGATAGATAATCTATTTTCTTCAGGGCTGCTGCTGTGAGGAAACTAGAAAACAAACTGTCAACAAATGCTGGGAGACAAAGTTAATATCAGATAATGAGGGGAAAACAATGCCAAAGAAGTCCCACATAATTCTGCATATATTTGAATATCTGTCATTGTCTGTCTGACTGGCTCCTTGTTTTGCTAACAAGGCCGAAATAAAGAGCTCAGAGTCCTCACGAGCACGACATGAAATAGTGCAGGAGTGGCGCTTTGCTTCATTGATTGGAGGAGTAATGATACATGATTATGTTCAGACAGGGAGCCGGCTGTTAGCTGGTGCTAAAGGGCGCGAGCACTGCTGGGCTTTTCACACAAGCTGCTGTCAAAGCGTGGCTCTGTGCACCGCTGATTGATTGAATGTGAATCGGTGTTGGTTTGGTGAGCTCGTCGTGTTTGTCTCACTGTTCTCATGAAGCTGTCAGTGTCAGATACAGCTCCAGGTTGGGGGTATATAGAGCTCCACCAAACACCGGCTGCACTTCCTCTGACTCCCAAAAACTTCACAGCTAATCAGCGGAAAGCTGTCACTTATCTTATAAGGAAGCTCGCATAATTGCGGGATTTCAGATGGAGATCTCAGGTAATCTAAGGTGAGATGAGTGGAGGCTTGCTCGTGAAATAATGAGTGTTCATCTGCAGAGTGAGGCAATACACAGCAAAAACTAATTAAGAACAATTCCATTTTAGTGGGCACAGACAGTTTCAGCAGAAGTCTTTTTCTTTCAGAATTATTCACAGGAGGCGTTATTGATGATTCGCCACATTCGGCAATTTTCCCACCATTCTCCTCCTCCATTATTCATCCACCTCTACTTTTTAATCTCCTGTGAGCTGACTCAGAACTCCACTTCCATTTGCAGACTGTTCCTCCTCTATGCTCATGTCTGTAGCATTGATTAAATGGACCCCAGTGGGCTGGGGATTACATCGGGCTCTATTTGAAATGGCATTTCTACAGTGTTTTTCCATTACTGAGCATACTATTGGAATTTAGATAAACTGGGTCTGGGTATATAGGCTCTGTTGATTTCTGAGTTTATTCGCCTGGGTCACATGGGGTCCATTTGCTGCAATTTAACAATTACCGGCTTTGGCGTGTTTGCTAATTTCCCGCGTTCGCATCCCTCACCAGCCTGCAGCGCAGCCAACCGGGCTCCCACAGGAAGGCGGCGAGGAGAGGGAGTGGGAATATAGCGGAGGCAGAAAATGAATACAGACAATTGTTTTTCATCAGCTGAGATGGAGCAGGGACACGATCAAACAGGACTGAGACAAATTAGATAGCAGAGGACGGAGAGTGAGAGACGGCGCGCCTGCTGTTTCCGTCTCTGCTTCTGTCTTGCAAACGTATTTGTGGGTTTTAACTATGAAGCTCAACGCTGGTTGGTAATAAATAGCTGGCCCCCTCGTAGCTTTAAGTGGAGAGACGGTTTCCCTCTTTGCAGCCACTGGCAGGTCAGAGTGAAGTACCCTGTGGTAATTAAACATGTGTTAGATCACTGTATTCACTGAATGCAAATGTGTTCACACGTTCCGTCATTCCAGGTTTTCTGGTCTCCTGCATACAGATGTTGAGAAACGTGAGCTTTTTCTACCTCCATTATTAACACACTCTAATGTTCAGTATCTAGGAAACCTGCAGGCTTTTGACCTCTTCATCGCACTGTGATATTCCTCGACAAGTGGCCGGGGAAGCGGTGTCTGCTGCACTATCCAACAGCTCCTCCACTTCCCCCCGCAGGTGAGGTAATTGGTGTCAGACTGTTTTGCTTCTTACACTTCTCATTTGGAGTAAAAAACTGTCTGGCGCTGCCGGTGTGTCCCAGCTTGGTTTGGCGGTCATTCCAGCTAAAGGTCTCCACTTTAACAAAAGGATTTCCTCGCCCTGTACAGCCTGCAAAATATGATCTGAGTCAGGCAGCAGCATAGTCCACTTCAGCTTCTACTCAAGAAATGATCACGTAGGTTGCTGCAGAGGCCGCTCGTGTGTTCCCCCCGAGGCTAAATACAACCAGTAAAACCACCAATTACTCCAAAATATGATGTAGACCTTTTTTAAAGTTTCATAATAGTGCTCATATTTTTGTAGGTTGGCGAACACGGTGCACAGGGTGGTTCTCCTCGATTACAAGTAAAAGTCTTGCGTTCAAAATGTCAGTCAACGTTGACATATCACCTCTTACGTGGGCGAACTTGTTAGCAAGCAGTTGCTTATTTACACATCCAGCAGTTACAGAGCAATATTATTATTCATTTGGAGTCGTGTTTCTATCTCATAAACAAGTCCAATACTGACTCTCCTAGCTCTGTTTTTGATCACTACCAACTCCTGAGGGAAATATCTGTCTCTTTAGCTACTAAATGCTCCACTATGCATATGTGCACCAGCTAGTCTTAACGTACATTGGGTTTATCAGAGCTTTTTTTTTGCTTTTTGCCAAAACTAGGAGCTAAAATAGGCAAAAAAAAAAGTTCAGCTAAATATTTCCGTCAGGAGTTGTTGGAGACCATAGACTGTATATAAGAAGTGGACGTAGTCTCGTAGTGACGTCACCCATTGGTTTGTGCACTTTTTGAAGCCTCGAGTTCGAAATTTTGGTCGTCGCCATCTTGGTTTTTTGCAACCAGAAGTGACAGGAGAGGGTGGAGCTAATTACAACCGAACGCTGAATATAATTAACTTTTATGAAGTGTAAACACACTGTGAAAGGGTTAAAGTTGTAAGACAAAAACACGGACAACTCCCAGACCGGACAACGCTGTGGTAGCAACCTGTCAATCACAAGGTAGCCACACCCTAAAACATACCCTGCTTTATGGTCTATTTGACTCTAAATGAGACCATAATTTACTAAATGAACATCATGTTGTATTGAAGAAGACTTGAAACTAGCGATTGAGACCATAAACTCATGTTTACAATGTTTACTGAGGTAATAAATCAAGTGAGAAGTAGGGTCATTTTCTCATAGACTTCTATACGATCAGACTAATTTTTGCAACCAGAGGAGTCGCCCCCTGCTGGCTGTTAGAAAGAATGCAAGTTTAAGGCACTTCAACATTGGCTTCACTTTTCAGACCTTACACCTCCATTTATGAAAACCTTTTCCTGTATGAGACTATGAAAAATAAACTCAGCATGTTTGTTGTTGTTCTGTTATTGCCTTTCATTATCACAAACCAGATCGAATAATCTGTTCTGCCTTCCATAAACTTGCATTAGTTTTATTTGCCGCTGCATATTAAGACTTGTTACTTCCTCCGCCAGCAGTAGGAGCTGTGCATCAAACAGAAATTACTTTCACCTGGAGACCCACCGAGCCATGACCTCATGGGCCTCACCTTGGAGAAAAAAGCCGAGGAGTCAATCTGAGGGTCGAAGGCTCTTTGAAACCTTTTCATAATGAGGTCAGGGTGATGCCGTGTGCCCCGTGTGTGTGTGTGTGTGCGTGTGTGTGTATGAGTCAAACGCCTTGAGAAAGGTTTATTTCATGTTTGAGCGGATTAGCCGGACCAAAACCCCTCGGAGGATTGCAGGCTGCTGCAACTCGCATGGAGCAGAAATGACTCCACAGCCAGATATAAAGGTAGCTGTGATGATGATGATGATGATGATGATGATGAGCGCTTGCGACTGTCTGCCCCCTCCGAGCCTTCCTCTCCTCCTCATCCCTGCGACAGGTGGTGACAGAGCGAGGTGAGGGAGAAGCCTGGTTGTTAAACAAGCTGAAATTTGGGTTGGGTTGGGGGTGTTATCTGGCGTGAGGACTCAGGATTTATTACATCATGATGCAACCTGCTGTGTGCTTCAGTACATGTACTGCTCATGACTTCAGTGGAGGATCATTCACTCGTGGAACGTGAGCGCCTCCTAGTGCCGGTAAAGTGCAATAACTAAACTCCACACTACTACTTATTCTAAGCAGGTTTTGAGAGTGAAGGCCATTCAGACTGGAAACATTACAACGAAATGACAGAGTGAGTTTGCATAGTAAATGCACTTGATTTTTCAATGTGCTGTTAATGTTAAACTGTTGTCCCACAATGCAATGCACATAATAAAATAGTACAAATAGAGGAGCCACTCAGAGCTGCAACAAAATTAAAAGAAACCGTGGATGACGATGATGATGTTGATCATGATGGTCATGATGATCAGGGTGATGATAATGACGATGATGAAACACTTCTAGAAAAATCTCAGAAAACAAAAAGGTTAAAAAGTTATCTTTTTCTCTGTGAAGTTTAATTGGCATTTCAAGGTCGCGGTTTGATTTTTTTTTTTTATTGTTAAAGGTGCATTGTGTAGGATTTGGCAGATTGCAACCAACTGACAATTCTTCATTTTGCCAAGTACGTAGGAGAAAATGTGAAAATGCGAACGACCCTATCTGGAGCCAGTGTTTGGTTTGTCCGTTCTGGGCTACTGTAGCAACATGGCGGCTATAGCTCCATGAAGAGAGGGTCGTGTCTAGAAGGGAACCAGCAAATTTGGGAAACTCTCGCAAGATAAGGTCAGGATAGGTCATCAGGCAGCGAACAAGAGTTTTTTAAAAGTTTATGCAGATCTCAGATCAGATTTTGCAATTAGCGGGTTACCTTCTAGATGCAACCTGAAGAGAGGACCTGCTCCCTATGTAGATAAACGGCTCATTCTAAGCTAACGAAAACACGATTCATATTTTTACGTGATTATACACGAAAGAAAACATACTTATTAATATTATATTCCATTTCTGCCAAAAGATCCCCCTAAATGCTACACACTGTTCCTTTAAAATGCATCAACAAACATTGACATATCATTTCTCAGTGCCATACAATATGCATTATTGTACATACAAACACTTTTCATAGTTCCAAACAGGGTTATAGCTACTATTAAAGACATAAAGTTCATGTTTTTTGTTTTGATGACATGAAGAAGGATCTACTAGAGTACACAAATATTAGAATACTCGAAGAAAATACAAAATAATTAAGGATTAGTTTGAAATTTTTCAAGAGTTAGATGAGAGTTAGATGTATATATGAAGCTGCAGCGAGGAGACTGTTAGCTTAGCATAATAATGAATGACAAAGACCAGATGGGTGACAGAGTTAAAATGTGTGATTTTTGTTTCTTTTTGTACAAAGGCAGGGACAAGCTGAAAATAGAGCCTCCAGAGCCTCGTCCCATGAGAGGTGGTCTGGTAAACAAAGCTGTCATGTTATTGTGATGATGGCTGTAGATGCAGGAGGAAGTTAGTGCACTGAACCCAGGCCTGTAATGTTGGAAGAAGAGGCTAAAAAAGCCATCCTTTGTATTATGGCAGAGCAAATAAGGTAAATAAAACAATATACTGTATAAAGATGTTTATGTAAGAACTTCATATAGATTTAAATCTCAGATAAATTCTTTCTGACAGGGCGCTCTTGAGTCATGCCATCAGCAGGCCTATTATAGCACATGTCACATCTCCTTAAAGCCCTTCATGCTCACATTTTGATCACGAGAACGCTGACTTGTTCATCACTCTTCCACCCGGATGGTCCACTTGATTTGATTCCTCTCTGTTGTTTATACACATCCTCAATGGAGAGTCTTCATTTCTTGAGTATTTCCCACATGCTGATTATTTATTATGGTTTATTTCCGAAGAACGCCCTTAAGTGTGTTTAAAGTGAGCCAGTGTCGCTGGCACCCATGCTACGTACTCTTCTGTAAACTGTGGCTGAATCTAAAAAAAGCCTATACCCAAGTTAGGAGAGGCTCGACAGAGTGTCACCGCTGCCCTTTCCTTAAAGTCAGCGGCAGTGACAGAAAGTCTAACAACCTCTGCAAAAGAGGGGATAAACATAATTATGGATTACGGCGTTTTGAGCTGTTGAGAAGGACGGATACTGAAGTGAACTGCACCACCAGTGTGCCGCGCTGCAGCTACTTATGCAGTAAAAACCCTGCATGGCTCCGAGGTTACGTTAGGTCATCCTGAAATCTTCTTGTTCGCTGTCACGCAGTGTTTTCTGTCTCTGTTGCTTCATTGAAATCTTTTTGCTTAATGAATCATCCAAAATATACCCTATTATACATGTTCTCAGTCTTTGAGTTGAAATCTTGTAGAAACAAGACAGCTGTGAAGTTTTCAGTTTGATTACAAGTAGTCTTTGTGACGTGGGTTCAAATCAAGTTTTTTAGGTTTACACAAGTACAAGGGTCATTGACTGTTGTAACCACAAGTGGTCCTTCAAGAGAAGTATAAAGATCACATTCTCAGTACAAAATAAACCATAATCGTTAAGTGGCTGCACACTCTGCCTGTTCGTAAAAGAAAAACCCGTACCACTACCTCAAACCCCCTGCTTATAGTGAGAGTCATCAAAAGCACCTCTAAAATCATGAAAATATCCCACACATGTCCTTCTCTTCAGACAAAAACACTTCAGAAAGGAAGATAAAGGACATATACTGAATGTACCTTACCATACTTATCTGTGGTAGCTATCTGGACCACTCAAGTGTTCTTTAGCTCCTTCTGATGATGTCTGTATTAACTGACGTAACACTTGCTGATGCAGCCACACATCCTTGATACCCAACAGTCATCCAGACACGGTCACCGGGCTCTGCACACATGCTTCTCACTCCACTGTGTTGCACAAAGTAGAGTTTCAACTAGTGATTGTTTTCATTTTCAATTAATCTATGAATTATATCTTAAATTCCTAGTTGAAGACCGTCACACAGCTCATGCAGAACGCTAAGGAGAACCAGGAGAGCTGAGCACACTCCTCCTGGTCTTAAATCTTTACTTCCAGTTACTTATAGAGCTGCTGCTGGTTCATAAATCACTCAACAATCTCAGGCCACAATATATGAAACAGTATGATGACCCTCTCCTCCCTGTTTGCCTGTTACTTACGTTCCATTTGAACTGGGAGGTCGGGGAAGTCGGTGAAGTCGGACGAATCTCACCAACCACGTCCTCAAAATCCAAGATGGCTGCTCTGTGCATCAACAGTAAAAAAAAAGCGTAGAAATATATACTGTTTATTAGCACTTCTGTCTTATGTGTGGAGATTAAATCAGTCATACACATAGTAGTGTAACAACCTGCAAATTCTGGATTTGGAAAACCAGTCTCCACAAAGGGCAAAGGAGAAAACTGTAAAATTTTAAAAGCTTATTTTATTATCTATTACAAACACTAAAAAATGCAGCATCGGTTTGTGTGACTGCTTTCCCTGCAGGTCTTGGAGATGGGCGTGGCGGAGGGTCGTCAGTGAAATGGCCACGCCTGGTCTCATCAGCAACACTGGCAACACCAGGGCAACACCTGTGCGCCGGTGCTCTTTTAAAACCCCTGTTGGAGCTCAGTTGCTGGTTCCCTCTCCTCCCTGAGATGCCCATTTGGGTTTGTGTTGCTGCACCATAACATTGCACTTTTCCACTTATGCACTCACTTTCACTGCTGAACTTACTAATTGGCTTGGTTGTGTGCATCTCCTCTTTAGTCATGGCCATGGTTCGTCCAGGATCATTTTAATTGAGGCAGCGGTTTGGTGCCATATGCTAATGGTTACATCCGGCACACCCTGTATTTGTGTTTGGGGAATGCAATTTAGATAAGTAGGTTGATTTGGTTGTTTAGTTTTGTTGCTGGAAGGTTGGTCCTGCAGCCAGTGCGTGTGTTGACACGATTGGGCAGGTGTGAGCTATCAGCAGTGTAAGTGAGTTTTTAAAAGAGCTCTGGCGCATAGGGCCCAGGTGTTGCCAGTGTTGCTGATGAGCCCAGGTGTTGCCATTTCACTGACGACCCTCCGCCACGCCCATCTCCAAGACCTGCAGGGAAAGCAGTCACACAAACCAAGTAAAAGGCTGCTTTTAGCCACTATGCTGCATACAGATGGAAGCAACTTACTGATGATCTCAAACGCACACCAACCCCTCGCCACTTTCAGATCTACATGAAAAGCTCTGCTGTTCCCCTGCCTTTGACGTGTGACGCGAGACACACTCCGACTGTGTCTCTGTCTATAATGGACACTTTGATGGAGGCGTGCTGCTATAACTGGGCAGACTCACAGACGGGGGTGAGAAGGAGAAGACAGAGAACATCTCCATCGGCCTTTTTGATAGATTAACAGTCAACACACGCACACACTTGTAAATGTATGTTAAAGACGCAATTAGAAACACTGAGAGAGTGCTCTTAAATGTCAGATTTGTTTAAAAGGAGCTGCATTCACTGCTGTAAAAAGGCCAGCGTCTAAGTATCCTGCTGCCATGTATAAATATCATTAAAAAATGTCAGTTACTTCTTTTTTTTTTAAGAGAATGAACCCTGTGAGTTCATGTGTGTTTCCAAGGTTGCAGTTTTAAAATTCTTTTTTAATATGTCAAGGATGCAATTATCTCATTGGAAAATGGCACACAATTACTTACTCCTATAATGAAATTCAGTGGTACCAATAAAGCGTGAAAATATTATAAATTAATGGATTAGCTGGCGTTTGGTTTTAAAGCAGAAGCGTGGTGCGCGGAGAAGAGAGGTGGAGCTGTGGAGCTTTTAAGAGACTGTAATTGCAGCACATGAATATGCACAGTGGAGAAAGCCTGCAGGAGCTGCTCACTGCACATGACCCACGCAGCTCCCTTTTGGACACAGTTCACAGTTTTAAGACTCCACATTGAGTTAATTAAATCTGCAGAGTTACGAGGGAACGTGTTTCCATTAGAATATAACAGAGAGCAGACACACACATATGCTGAGAGCAGACTGGGACGCGGCTCCTTCATGCAGTCTCCGCAGGCGCCCGAGAAAAGCTGTAAACAATTAAAATAAATCCAGCTGACATAAATCCTCCTGATATCTGTTCTTACACAACGCTGCAAACAAAAGCGGTGCTGGCATGGAGGAAAACGTCACACTGTGAGCCGCCGTCAGCCACTGTGCGACCCTGCCACCTCACGTATGGTGGTTTTGGCTTAATGCTCTTCAGGATAATGTGTTCCAACAGGAGCAGAAGAGCAGCCATGCCACGTTGTCATCTGGGGACACTTTTTTGTTATCATCACACTGCTGTCGTGCACCACAAACAATCCTAGAGTGACAAATGTGTTTCTTTCACTTTGTTTGCTATTCTTCAGCCACACAGTGAAGGGGTTTCTGGGCAGTGGAAAGTATGTGACAGAATTTAATATGAGCAGGAGAACCGTCTCCAGGGACAACACTGTATGTAATGTAGATGAAAAAACCTGTGGCTTGACCAGAGGCAGGTACTTTTGTGTGTTTCTATGTTCTAACTGTTACAAAAAGCAAAAGCATAACACAGATTTTTTTCTGTTGTAGCTCCAGCCCCTTCCCTGTTCTCAACCATCCCCACAAGAACAGCCGTACTCCTTATGCAACACTCAAATAAACAATAGTAAGGAATGGATTTAAGAAATTGAAAAGGGGCTATGAGGACTTGTCACCACATTCTTAATCTTTCATGACATCCTTAAAGGATAAGTTCACATTTTTAAAAGTCTGTCTTAAAAGGTACAGTGTGTAGGATTTGGCGGCATCTAGTGGTGTGGTTCCAGATAACAACCAACTGAGTACCCCTCCGCTCACTCCTCCATTTCCAAGACTGCAGTAACTTGTGTGCAAAACCGTGGGAACACCGCTCGCCTCGCTCCGAGGCCGTCCTCACCATAATAACACTAGTTTAGGAGCAACGGAAGTCAGACGGCGGTTGGCGGTACCACGGTTTTACACGTTTACTTTACCGCAGTTTCACTAGTGTGTCGGAGAACTACGGTAGCCTTCAGGTAACGTAAAAACACGAAAGTCTCTCTGTAGAGTCAGTGTTTGGTTTGTCAGTCTGGGCTACTGTAGAAACATGGCGGACTCCGTGAAGAGGACCTGCTCCCTATGTAAATATGAAGGGCTCATTCTAAGCTAATGAAAAAACGATGATTCGTATGAATATTATATTCCATTTCTGCTAATAGATCCCCCCGAAATGTTACACACTGTTTTTATATAATTGTTTTGGGCTGGTGACCCAATAGTCAAGCCGTCCATACTCATGACTCCTCCTCACAGGTTGCGTAATGTCAATGAGCAGTTCAACCAAAGACTGATGTTCTCAATACAGAACAGAGAAAAGATTTTTGTGTTGCAGAAATATTTTTTCTTCTTCTTTTCTATCTTACTAATAATCTCACAACTGCTCAGATTTATCTTGCAACCCCCTTTTGGCTCCTGGTCCCCAGACAGAGATCCACTTTAGTGATATTGATTATTTTGATTTGATTTAGCCAAGATTTTACTTATCCAACTGACATCTTGGCCACGATACAATGGAGGCAAATGGAAATTGGTTTTCGCAGCATTGAAAAATGGCTCCTTATTCATTGGGAAGTAGTTCAGGAGTAGCAGGAGCACAATTGCAAATAAAAAATAAAGACAAATAAAACCATCTAAACTCTCTGCATGGTTTGATACAACCAAGGGAAGTGAAATCATTTATGTAATATGGACAAACTTGCCCTTTACCATGTCTATGTATATGTCACAATGTGACTTTTGGATTTTAATAAACGCTGTCATAGCTTTTGGGAAAAACTGCAATAATCACACACTTCAATGAACAAACAGTGAGGGAACTACAGGGGAGCTCGGCTCCTCTTTATAAGACATGAGCTCCTCTGAAAACATGATTTGTGAAATGATGTTGGGGTCTCTAAGGTATTGGCAATATGCTATTTTTGCTGTGCATTTCTATTTTTCTGTATCTTCATCATCATGGATCATGCGTAAAATTGATGTATGATTCATGCATGAGGGTGGTTCATCCCTAATTCACTTTAATAAAGATACCGGCATGCGTGCTATTTTTGCCAAGCGCGGAGGCGTAATATCAAGAACTTCACTCGGTTCAACTCAAAGATCAGAAAAACTTTCTTAGACACACTCAGTCTGTGCGCAGAATCACTCCTTTATCATTTCCCTGTTTTGTAGTCAGCAGCATACAGATATGTCAAAAAAGAAGGGACACCCAAAAGCCACGGTCTGGTACGCACACTGTACTGTACCGTCACCATGATGCTGAGAGGGTCTTGTCACAATCAGAGCTTCTTGTCTCACAGAAGTCCAATAATAACGCTAAATGGGGACACCAATGAGAACATGTCAATGTCCTCCCGGGGAAGTATTGGAGCCCCTGCATTGGGATTAAAAGCTGTGATTGAGTTGGACACCACTGCAGAGGGAGGTCGGAGTACACGACCCAGCCATCCAGGTGAGTGCAGCCGACCAAAACTGTGGATTTTTTTCTGCCCTCTGACAGAAGCTCGGTTGATGATTTATTGCGCACACATTTTGGGCTCATCTAGTAGCCGAGAATTATTCAGCATGTCAAATATTTCCTCAGCTCTCCTCTGCACACATGCATAAATACAAAAGGTTTTTTCTTATTAAAGCCTCAGTAGACAGAAATCTTTTGGCATCATTGGGCAAAAATTCCATAATAACCTTTCAGCATATTGTAATTCAAGTGTTCTGAGAGATAACTAGACTTCTGCACCTCATCATGGCTCTGTTTTCAGGCTTTAAAAAATCTTAGTGGGTGGGCGGTGCTTGGTATATCCTCAATAGGGTCACAAACTTTCTCATTTTACAGCTAAACAGTACACTACAAGATGTTTCTGAAAACATTTGAGGTGAGAAATAGGCATTACAGTAACAGAATATTGATTCATGTTTGATCAGCGCTGCCTAGTTTTGCCTAGTTTTTTTCCAGATTATCTGTCTCATGCACTACTGTCAGGATATAGTGACCGTCTTACAAAAATAACTTTTTAAAATCATATTTGCTCCATTTCTATACCCGCTGGAGCTTTAACTGGACATTTGGTTTGCAGTTGTAGAAACACTCATCTGGTTAAAACATTTCACTTCTTAATGTTTAAACATGATATCACACATGGTGACTCACATGCTGTACGTTTAGACAAGGTACGGAATAACATGAAGCAACTGTTCACACATTGAGATATCTTCACCCTCATTTTCATTCTCTGGCAACAACGAGTGACTGCAGGTGTGATGAAATAAGATGTAATGAGACTGTGCTGATCGTGCTTCAGAGTTGTACAATATGTTGTCGGTCTGAATCTCCGCTAACTTCTCATTGGCCAGTTGTTTAAGATTCGTCATTGTGGTTGACTGAACAATAGCAAACAAATAAAAGTGAGGAATTAAGTTTTTCTTAATTATTGATTAGCAACAAGAAGAGTGAATAGTCACTCTAGTGACTCTGTGAAGCTGTACTTGTCACGGTGTGGTAGCCTACAGGTGGAACCAAACACCGGACGCTGACAAGAGGTTGGTGAAGTTTTAAGAAGGTTAATTGAGAAACCAGGCTGGATGAGGGTGAGTGATGTGGGCAGGTTGAGGTTGAATCAGGGTAGCAGACAGGGCGACAAGGATCCTGGAGCACAGAAAAACGGACATGAATTAGCACAGGTCTACAGGAAGAGAAGGAACTTACTAGCTTGGCCTGAGTGTAGATACCACGGTAGTTGAGATAATGATCTGGCGAGGACAGGAAGGAAAGCCAAGGTTGAAATACTGAGGAGTTGTCGAGTGGATTGATGACAGGTGTGTGAAGCAGGGAGCCAGTAGAGGTGACGAGCTGATAGGCAGCAGGTGAGCAGGTAGATACGGCCCAGGTTGACTGCGTGACGTAAGAGAGACAAGCCGGGGACATGGAAGACAAGAGGAGTTGGGGAACAACAAGGGAGAAGGAGACACAAGAGACACTGTGGGAAATAAGCCGGAGTACGTCCTCGGCCTTGACAGCACTTTGTCACAACTAAAATGCTAATGGTGCCTTCAAATGAAACTCGTGACCTCGTGTTTACAACATGGGGAGTTGTGTACACAATATGCTTGGCGTTCAAGGGAACACTGCTGCTAAGCAACGGCAATATTTACATTACTGTTGGCGTCTAGAAGCCACAGAAGCTAACAATTTAGATAGCTAGCAAGTTGGTAACATAATGCAGTATATCCATTCATCCATTATCTGTAACCGCTTATCCCATTCAAGTGGGGGGGGGGGCTGGAGCCGATCCCAGCTGACATTGGGCGAAGGCCTAGAGACAGACAACCATTCACGCTCACATTCACAAGTGCGGGCAATTTAGAGTCAACAATTAACCTGCATGTCTTTGGACAGTTGGAGGAAGCCGGGGAACCCGGAGAAAACCCACGCTAACACGGGGAGAACATGCAAACTCTACACAGAAGGGCCCCAAGGATTCGAACCGGCGACCCTCTTGCTGTGAGGCTATAGTGGCCATATGATGATCTGCAGTTTTTCCGTCCATTTCTCAGCACCGGAGGTTGCCACTTGGACAAGACATTGAAAAACTAGAATGGCACTCGGAGAGCACAGACCTCCGCCAAGCTGCCCGAGTACGATTGCCCCCCCTCTCCGTGCAGCTTGTGCCATCACCCACGTGTATTTTTGTTTATGTTGAGATCAGCTGTACGTAGCGGAGCATCGTAAAACATTTCATTCAAACTGGACAGGAACAAAATAAAACTCACCTAAACCGTTGTCGTTACTCTTTCCAACAATCACAAAGTGTGCTTTGGTCATACTCAACTGTAATTTTACCGTGTTTAATGCTAAAAAACGTTGAATCTACAGTTTTCCCCCCCTCCCTCCACCCCCCGCTCTCTCTCTGTCTCTCTCTCTGCAGGCAGAAGGAAAGAGGCAGGGTGACGCGTCATAAAAGCGTCATCAGTTACACTGCACATGTCCTAAAGCCTGTGGTGTTAATGCACAGGCTGACCGGAGTTATTAAAAGAAATTCCCGCCACCAAAATCTAATGGATTGTTCATTGTGCCACACCCCACCCCTTCAAAAAATTCCATTCAAATCCATCACAGACTTTTGGAGTTATCCACCAAACGGACAAACCAACAAACCAACAAACCAACACCGGTGAAAACATAACCTCCTTCCTAGGCCTTCGGCCTTGGCGGAGGTAACAAACATGTCAACCTGCTGGTGGTAGTAGAATTAGTATGAAGGATTCATCCTCTGAGAACTATGAACATCTTAGGTACTGTATGTCACATTGAATTACAAAAAGGCATAACCAAGAATTAAAAAAAAAAGGAAACTGTGCGACGCATCACAAACCAAAAGCTTCTAAGCTGTGGTCTATGCCTCTCTGTGTTGAAAATAAACATTAATACATGATTTTGTATTTGATGTAGGTTTTATACTTCAGGTTCTGCTTGTTGTGTCCACAGTTATTGTCACCATTTGCTGCCTTTTCTCTGAATGAAATGTTGGATTTACATTTTTATTTCTGAACATTCTTCAACAAGACCTCTCTGTGTTATAGCGTGTTTATTCTGTCTTTGACTCAACTGGACATATTCATTTTTGTCTATAGGCTGTTGTACGCCCTCTCTCCACACACAAACACACACACACACACACACACACACATGCACACACACACACACACACACACACACTCAGGCTACGAGTATATCAAAGCAATCTCAATCTTGATTTTCACATTGCTGCAATACATCGTCTCTCAATGGGAAAAGTAATAGAATGGAGAATGACAATATATAGAGTCTATGTAGCTTCATATATAAAGATAATGAAAGTGTGTGTGTCTGTGTGAAAGAGTGAGAGAGGAAAAAAAAGCTTAAGGAAGTTGAATATGAGGAGAGAGAGAGAGAGAGGGATGAAGAAGGCGGTTAATGGTGGAGGCTGTAAACAATATGATCTGGTGATGAAGAGAGAGAAAGAGAGAGAGAGAAAGAGGTGGGGTGAACGCCAGAGCTCAAATACGGGAAGTCGAGGCAGCTGTGACGCACTGAAGCACCAAAGCAGTCAAGATAAAGTGTCAGAAAAAACTCCAGGATGCAGAGAAATATGATGATCACACATCTTTTCACATTTCTTCAAATCATGTTCATCTCAAGTCCTCCAGGAGTCCACAAACTGCAGGTGAGTTCTTTTTTTTTAGTTCATGACATGAAGTGATCTTAATGACTATGTTGCATGTTGAATGGATAAACAAATCCAGTGTGGGAATCCAAACAAAAAAGCCTCTCTGGAGTCTGTATATCCAGCTGAATATTAGTGAGTGACAGCATTGTTAATCTTGTGGGAGGACAAGAGAGCATACAAAAGATATTTATAAAATAATAGAAAGCTTATTTTTTTCCCAGCATAATTACATGTCTACTGCTATGAGAACACGACAAGTTGCGTGAAACATCTTTAGGCAAGAACATAGTTTTACATGCACTGATACATTTAGAGATTTTGAGCTATTTTGCTTCCATAACATGTCTTCTTTCAGACTAGAGGAAAGAAAACATCCAAAATACACTTTTATGTGTTTATTTTACTACTTTGTCTATTTTACGTCTGTAGATTTCTCCTAAATTCACCAAAAGTAGCATTAGATAATGTCTCATTTACATATCTAAACATGCAATTTCAGAAAATTTGTGATACAAAAACAAATTGTCTTAATGTAAGTAATCAACTGGGGAAGTTTCATGGTGATATCTATTTGTTGTTGTTGTTGTTTTTTAACCCAATTCACCTGTAGTGTCTTGCAAAATGTATGACATTTTACAATACATATCTTTAAAATTAGTTTTAAAGAAAACATTTTTACCCACTTCAGTAGCACACCAAACTTACCAGTTTCATTCCTATCTATATTCTGAAGGTTTTAAGAGAGGGGTTTGTTCATATATTATTCATAGCCTGATTTATATTACATTTTATTTATTTATTTTCATTTTATTTTATTCATTTTTATGGCTGCTGAGAGTATTTTCTGATTTATGGAGTGATAAAAAAATTTAAAAACCTTTGACTCTAATATTTCAACAAAATGAAACAATGATTTCTAACCTGGCTTTATCCAATGTTCAGATTTATGTTCTGGAAATGTATGCAAATTAGCATATATTTAATTAGATAATTACTAATTTGCATATTGAAACATGACATTATCAGAAAAATTGTAATACAAAAAATAATTGCCTTAATGTAACTAATCAACTGGGGAAGTTTCATGGTGATACCTGTTAGTTAAAATGTTTAACCTATTCACCTGTAACTAATTATTGCTGCTGGTGATAATTAATTCCATTTATTCATTAAATTGATTAGACTGCTTTTTGTCTGAATTTTGCTTCCACTTATGGATATAGTTTCTCTGCTATAGACGAGGGCTAAGGTACAGCTGCTTGGTAACAACAGTACAGTATGCATGCAACAGTACAGTGAAATTAGCATATCACTTTGGTATGTTATGCCCTCAGGAGACTTCTTGGTACAAATATGGTGGCAACAGTTTTACAGTACATTTTCTGACCCAAATACTGTTGCAATTAAGAAATTCTTTAGTGTTGGAAGGAAAAAGAAATCATATTGCCCTATTACTGAGTCTCTCTGAGTAACTATTATGTATCTGTACTCAAAGCTTAAAGGGGTATTCCAGTAATTTAGTGTTGCACTTCCATAAAGTTGAGGGACTCACAAGACACATAAAAGAAAAAATAATGATCAAAATCGAAGCAGTAGAGCGGGCGAAATATTCTGACTTTCAGTCACTAGTTTAGGCCAAGCTCCAAAACAGCTGGATCCTACAATTCCCACGATGCAATTGGCTAGCATCTGTCTCTGCCTGGTAAATGCCCACATCTTTAAAACTCTACACCCCCAGTTTGTAACTTCATGTGTAAAATTGTTGGAGCGACCTTTTAAAGTTCACCTTTTCTCTTCTTTCCATTAGATTTAGAGTCTAATAACCTTTCTGCCAATCAGCAACATGAACTGCTCCCTCGCTGCTCTTTTCACAAATGGCGCCGCAGTTTCCAGTGATGTGGGCTGCCCTGAGGCTGCTGTGGTGTGTGGGATGAATATCTCCTGGGTGTTGGCTAACGCTACCGCACAAGATCTGAACGACATGTGCTTGAGCGAGGCGGAGTACCTGGCCGGGCACCTGGGGCCTCCGAGGTCCCCCGTCTTCCTCCCCGTCTGTGTCACCTACCTCGCCATCTTCGTGGTGGGCGTACTGGGCAATTCTCTCACCTGCACGGTCATTTTGCGCCACAGGGTGATGCAGACGCCCACCAACTACTACCTGCTGAGCCTGGCGGCGTCTGACCTGCTGGTGCTGCTGCTGGGCATGCCGTTGGAGCTCTACGACATGTGGCAGAACTACCCCTTCCTGCTCGGGGAGGGGGGTTGCTATTTCAAAATCTTTCTGTTTGAGACCGTCTGCTTCGCCTCCATCCTCAACGTGACGGCGCTCAGCGTGGAGCGCTACGTGGCGGTGGTGCACCCCCTCAAAGTCAAACACATGGCCACGCGCGCTCACGTCAAGAGGGTCATCTTCATACTGTGGGTGATGTCCATGCTGTGTGCCGTGCCAAACACCAGCGTGCATGGGATTGTGGTGCTGCCTCCATGGTTTGGACGACAGTTTCCCCGTTCAACTATCTGTCGTACGTATAGATTTATTAATTTTAGATTTTATTTTTGCTATTTTAAAGCAATGTTAGCAGCTTTGTTAGCTTGAAAGGTCTAAGAGGTTTTGCAGTGGTATATGAAGCTATAATACCCATGGTACACCTGGCATCATGATCTGACTGACAAGTCTATTTCTTACACTTCCATCCTCAGACGTGAATCAGCCCACCTGGATGTACAACCTGATCATCCTGATTTCCACGCTGGCCTTCTTCATGCTCCCCATGCTGATAATTAGCGTTCTCTACCTGCTCATCGGCTTACGGCTGCACAGCGAGAAGATGTTGACTGTGGTGGACACCAGATTTGGACCGGAAAGACTCTCCAGGTCCCACGAGCAGAAACTGAGCAAACGCAACCTGCAAGTCACCAAAATGCTGTGTGGGTGTCATTTCAGTCATGTTAAGGAGCCGAAAACTGAATTTAAATTGACTGTGTGTGTGTGTATGAGGGTTTAAACCCACATGTGTTATCCTTTTATATCATTCACCTATCTGTCCGTCTGGTCCCGTCCAGGTGTGCTGGTGGTCGTGTTCGGCCTTTGCTGGGCTCCCTTCCATGTGGACCGCTTGATGTGGAGCTACATCGACCCCTTGTCCGAGCAGCACCTCCAGGTCTTCGAGCACGTCCACGTCGTCTCCGGAGTCTTCTTCTACCTGAGCTCTGCCATCAACCCCATCCTCTACAACCTTATGTCCACGAAGTTCAGAGAAATGTTCAGTCACGTCACTTGTTATTCTCACCGCTGGTCGGTGAGCTCCAGCTTGCAGATGACCCAACGCAGCACCTTGAGCGAGAAGACGCCCGATAGTATGAAGAGTACTTAGTCTGGGCCAAAAGGAAGTCCAAGAACATTAGACACCGATTGGGTGACAAATTAAAGGGAAGACGTGAATGCGAATGGTGTGGATCGTATCCTATGGCCTACACAGTTGCCAGATCTCATTCCAACTAGATACCACTGTCACCAACACACCAAATGAGGGGATATCTTTTGGAAGAATGTAGTTCATCCCTCCAGTATAGAGCTAAGAGACTTGAAGAATCAATGTCAAGGAGCATTGAAGCTGTTCTAGAAGCTACCAAAACCTTATTAGACAATTTATGTTGTTTTTTCCTTTAATCTGTCACCCATCCGTAGCATATAAGTACCTCCATATGGAAAAGGTCCCCAAATGGAAGGATATTACTACCCTCATAGTGGTAGGGGATGTCACACAAAGATGAACAGACGTCACTCCACAAGGATAGAACCATGTGACCAAAGGCTTAAGCCTTAAGAGACACACTAAGAAAAAAACAAGCATTATTTCTGCACACTCTCCTTCTGTATCTGGAAGTCCTCCAGACTGCAGAAATATCTACAGTAGCTCAAATCCCATCAAGAGAGAGAGAACCAATAAGACCCTCACATGGAGCAACATCGACCTTTCAAACGTCAATGTTCGGATGAACAATGAAATTATCATATAAATGATGCAACCGCATTTGTATTCATTGTATTCATATCCATTGACTGTTTCAAAATTTCTATTAAGAGTATTTGTGTTATGGTGGTACAACAGTTAGAACAGCAAGAAGGTTCTGTGTGCATGTTCTCCCTGGGCCTGAATGTGTACGGCTAATGGGCGAACGTATTTATTGTGCGTACTGTTTTTGTGAAGCATAACATTTCCAGGCTGGCCTATTTACTGCTGCCTATTAACACGCTTTCACAGCAAAGAATGAATGCACACAATGGCTGCTGTTTAAAAGCAAGATCATTTCTCCAGGAATGAGTCAGATGTGAAAATGAAAGTCAATTAAGTGAAGCGAGGGAACAAACAAAAGGAAACAGTTTGTCTGTGGTGTTTTATAACCAGTGGCGACTCTGATTAGTCATGTGCCTTACAAATATTTCCACACACATTTCTTTGATAACTGTATTGTGTACTTACTTATACAATGTACAATATTAGTAATTCTACATTTTGTTTAACGCTAAAAGAAAACCTATTAAGCTTTTGTGCTTTTCCCCTTACCTTCAGTGTGTTATATAGTTCTTTGTGCATGTAAAAGGTCTGCAAAGTTACAAAGCCCAAAGTGCACCCCAAAGGGAGTTACTCTCCCCCACAGAAACACTGCTCCTGAACTGCCTGAAACACCTCGCTTGAAGTCCCGCCTTTTCTTCTGTAACGTGGTGATGTCACCAAGTAACACATTTGCATATCGGCTAGTTTGGCACGCCCTCAAACAAAGCTAGTTAGAGCGGAGCTGGAGTGGAGTCCGAAGAGTTTGGCTCGGTTGACTAATCACAACAGAGTAGACAGATTGACCAATCAGAGCAGACTGGGCTATAGGGAGGGCGGGGCAGGAGGTCAAACAGAGCGTTTCAGACAGAGGGTGAAAAGAGGTGCTGCAGCACAGCCAGTATGAGAAAAATAAAGCCTTTTTTTAACATTAAAGCATGTAAACATGTTCTAGTAGAAACCACAAATACAAGCATGCACCTGAAAATGAGTATAATAGGTCCTCTTTAAATAACAAAATTATCACTTTAGAAATGGTTGCTACCAGGTTTAAAGGATTGCCTGCATCTATTGCTTTCCAAAGTGTCATTGTTGTTTCATGTGCTGAATGAATTGCTTTAATTGCAAATTGTATTGAAAGGACGTTTGTAGGACGATGTGCATATTTATCAACTCTTTTAATAATGCACAGGACCTGATGCAGTATTCTCTATGAAAGCATGTTTGTACAGTATGTTTTTCTCAGCGTCTACCCTTGAAATAGATTAAATGACCTGCTTTTGAACATTAATGCTGCTGGTAAGATGCACTGTTCTTGTTACTGGTATAACTTGGAAACAAATGTGTGTACACAATGAGTCTTTATACACTTGTTTTCATGTTCAGACTCCTATAGAGCTCCAGGACTTCTGTGTATAAACATCATGGTTAAATTTACGAGAGATGGCGCCTGCCAAGAAGAGCAACAAGAAGCTTTCCACTCAGCTGTCAACGTTGGGTGACACAGAGTCCAGTGGAAACAGCTAATTTATACAAATGAGGATGATAATTATGAGGAGGGTAGAGAGGAAAAATGATGTCACCGGGTCAATAATATGGAAAAAAAATGAAATGCTGATCGACACGAAGCAGGCAAAGATGAGCTGGATGCTGACAAATCACGCTGTAATGACACAGTGTTATTGGTGCGCCACACCAATGCTAATGAACAGCTATCTACCCACAACTTCCATCACCATCACAGAATACAATACACTGTTTACCCACCGGCTGCACAAATAGACTCATTTAAAAGGCAGAGCATCGCAGCATCGCCCCGAGTAATGGCATTCATTCAAGAGCGCAGTTATTATTATCACCCGTGGCGCTTTGATACGACAATAAGAAGCAGACAGTATCATTTAACTTTAAAGAAGAGCAGAGTGTGGAGGCGCTGTGAAATTAAAGCACACATCAACCCAAAGGAGAAACGTGATGTGTTTCATTTTGACTTTCCCTCACAAGACATGTTGAAAACCATAAAATCCCACAATTGGAAAAGAATAAAAAGTCAATGTGATGCTCAGTAGGAGCCGTAGGGGAGGTGAATTGCAAAGTTTTTTGACTTCACTAGTTTTTATCTGTTCAAACTACATGGAAATGTGTAATTTATATGCATCAGCCTGACATGTTTTGACTCACAACACGATGTAAGTAGAAAGTTAGAAATTTAATTTAGAATCAGTTAAACGCAACGCTAGACTTATAGGCCGCCTCTATTAAAGCAGCAGATGATAGCTGCAGCACTCTTATACAATATCCTTATGACACCAAAATGATCGTTTGAGACAAGCGCAAGGACAGGAGGTAATGTAGGAGCACAAAAGCATATCAGGGACAAGAAGGACACGGAGGAGGAGATATGATTCACTGCAGAGAGGATGATGTGAGGTGTTTCATAATGAGATGGGTTTAAGTGAGGATGGGCTCTGACACTAATAGTCTGACTGGAGCTTGAAAGGTCATTCTAATAAGAATAGCCGTTTAGAAAAAAGACAGAGAACAAGTGAGACTGTTATGTCCTTCACCTGTGTTAAATAGAGACCTGAGCGTGGGGGGGCTGAGCTGTGGCTGCATCAGCACCATGGTTGACAATTCAGTACCAGCAGCCTGCAGAGGGAGTGTTGGATACCCAAAACCCAACATCAAGCAGTGAAGTGAAGCATATGAAGGTTAAAGGGGACATATTATGCTCATTTTCAGGTTCATACTTGCATTTTGGGTGTCTACTAGAATATGTTTATATGCTTTAATGTTCAAAAAACACATTATTTTTCTCATACTGTCTCATATACCTGTATTCACCCTCTGTCTGAAACGCTCCGTTTCAACGCCTGTCTCTTAAATACGACGGAGTATTAGGGCCACATTGAGGAAAAAATTATAAATCTGAGATTTCGAGAATAAAGTCATAATATTACGAGAATAAAGTCATAGGTTTACGAGAAAAAACGTTGTAATATTATGAGAATAAAGTCATAAGTTTATGAGAAAAAAAGTCGTAATATTATGAGAATAAAGTCACAATGTTATAAAGTAGTAATTTTACGTGTTATTTTAGAGGGGAAATAGAGCAGCGTGTGTGAAAATGAGGAACGTGGAGCATCTTGTGAAGTTATACTTTAGTTTAGGTTTCACAAATGACGAAATACTTCATCTTTAGGCACATCAGCACCACATTATCATAAGTATCAGGACCTTGAAAAGATTGTGCAAGAAACTGCGTTTATTACGAAGAAAGAACCACACAGACCTGGGGGATATTACCTCTTTTGTGGAGGAGGACATTACTTTTTTCTCGTAAAGTTATGACTTTATTCCCGAAATCTCTGATTTTTTTCCCCCTCAATGTGGCGTACTTAAATGCCCCCTCCAGTAAAAGCCAAGTCTGCTCTGATTGGCTTGTGAAAAAAATATGGTGCACCTTTACAAAGATACTTCTCAAGCTGTGGGTGATATATTCTAATGAGCCTGCATGTGACATAGGAAGGGGAGCCAAATCTGAATGGCTTGTTGAATCACGTTTTCTGATCTAGGCAGCCCACAAAAAGCTGACTGGGTTGTGTTATTTCACAGTTTGTGGGTTGGTAGACACTCCACATACCCAAATATATGCGCACAAATACTGAAAAAGTGAGTTTTTCATGATATGCCCCCTCTAAGGTATAAATTTGGCGGCAAATCTGGTACTAAATTTAAAGCAGCACATCAATATTTTTAGCCATGCTAGCACTGTGTGGCTTTAGGGATGTCTTTGGCCCAGATTGAAATATCTCAACAAGAATTTGCTGGATTGCCATTAAATTTTGTACAGACATTCATGGTTCCCAGGCGATGTCTTGTACTACTACTACTAATCCCGTTTTCAACTTGTTCCACATCATTCAAGTGATAAAGAAAAAAACATTAAGATGGGTGTACAGGATGATGGATTCTCAGATTTGGGCTCCTGTCATTGCAAAACACATGTTATGTCCACCACAGATATACAGTAGATAATGGCTTTATGATTGTTGGGCCATTCAAAGACTTGTACATGGACGGTATTTTACCTCAAATGTGACCAAGTCATTGAAAGGGATGCCATTTCTAAATCTCATTTCTTTAGATTATCCATGTAGTGTATATGATGGAGTGACACCGACACCCTGCCTACACTGGCTGCAGCAGCAGGATCTCCCATCCTAACTCACTAAACTAAATAAATTAAGAATAATCTTTTATTTTGAATCTATATTTAATTTAAATGGACTTGCATTTATATAGCACTTTTCTAGTCTTCTGACCACTCAAAGCGCTACATGTCAAACACTATATGTCAGCATTCACAAACACAGATGGCAGAGGCTGCTAAGGTGCCAACTTTGCCCATCAGGATTTAATCTAAATACTCATTCACACACCGATGGTTGTGCCTTCGGGAGCAATTTGGGGTTAAGTGTCTTGCTCAAGGACACATCGACATGTGACTAGGGCAGCCAGGGATCGAACCACCGACCTCCGATTGGTGGACGACCTGCTCTACCCTCTGAGCCACAGCCACCCCTAGAAAATCTAGTCCTTCCAGCACTGAAATCAAATATATACAGTATTCAAGCCTCATTTATTCAGGGAATGTCAATGACATCAAGATTTATTTTGAGACCTGAGAACAAAAAACATTGATATATGAGCTAATAAAGCTTTAAAGTCTCTCAGAGGAATGCGTGCCTCTAACTTCAAGTCTTCGTGGCTCAGTTAATTCATTGCAGTAAAAAGACGGTGTTTTGTACTGGAAACCAGTCATTCCCAGTTCAGTGTTGGTACGAGGAATTTTTAAAGGCAACCTATCCTGTGATCTGATATCATGGACACAGCCAGGTATGCTGGTGCCGTCTTCAACCTTTTCATATAACTCACAATGGTGAGTA
This sequence comes from Hozukius guyotensis, assembly GCA_916700995.1. Lineage (NCBI taxonomy): Eukaryota > Metazoa > Chordata > Actinopteri > Perciformes > Sebastidae > Hozukius > Hozukius guyotensis. Next base: position 13,123 of record CAKALU010037563.1, on the reverse strand, counting down.
TTTCTTTTGGTGAGTATATTATATTACACAGTGAATCATTGTTTAGCACTGCCTCACTACTGTGTGTGTGTGTGTGTGTGTGTGTGTGTGTGTGTGTGTGTGTGTGTGTGTGTCATCTCACAGTCCAAAGTTAGGTTAATTAGAAATCTCAACACAGTGCATGCTATCTCCTCCGTGTCCTGTGATCCTGAAACACAATGGATGATGGAGAATGAATGTATGGACAGTTATTATAGGAAAAATGCCTGAATACTAATGCGTGACCACAGATTCTCAGGCAACTGTGGCCCTGTGAGGAATGCATTTTCTTATAAAGAACCCTGGTCAGTGAATGATAATGTAAAGAACACCATTTTCTCTGCCTCCTTCCTGTAAATTGCTTGCACAGACCAGTATTGGAGTGTCAAGGTTGAGATACAACATTATTCAGCTGGGTACCTGCGTGCAATGAGCTCACGTACTCTCAGAACAATGTACCTACAAGACCGCGGCGAGTGTCAGTGTAAGCAAAAAGTAATTTGGAGACTGTAAATGTTGGTAGATAAAAGGGAAAAGGGACATCAACAGCACATTGATTAAACTCTGGCACCGCTGCACTGTTTTCATTTCATCCTTGTTGTAGTCTTAGCGGGTGAGATTAGCTCGCCACCCAATTTATACGCAACCATTTCACAAAAGACAGGTAAACCGCGGGGCAGGAGTTCTGCTGTGATTGCATTCTCCTTGTGTGTATAAGTCGGATGCTCCTATTGCTGAAATGACTCATACACCTGCAAAGTCAAGAGGGAGAAACTCCCCAGGAGAGCAGGAGAAAGTCACGGCTCACATAATCCAATATCATTTAGTGTTTTTTATCCACGCTGTAGCGCCGCGGCTCTAAGGACGACAATGTCCCGCTTTGGTCGTGACTGATATATTCCGACAGCGATTAGAGGAATTGCTGGGACATTTTGTACAGAGAGTCATGGTCCTCAGAGGATGAATTGATCCCCTGACTTCTCCTCTATAGCTTGTGTGTTTTTAGTGAAATGTCTCAACAACTGTTGCTTTGAAATTTGGTATAACTTTGGCGATCCCTTTACTTTTCTTTTAGCGCAATTGTCAATAGTAAATTTTGTCCAATACTTTTGTTTATGACTAAATACTTGCAAAACTAATGACACCAATCAACCTCAGCTAGTTAGTAAATGTTAGCATGCTAACATGCTAATTTGGTGAGCACGGTAAACATTATACCTGCTAACCATCGCTATGTTAGCATTGTCATTGTGAGCATGCTACTGAAGTGATAATGTGAGCATGATACAAAGTTCAGAGACAGAATTTAGAGTCAGAAGTAGCTCCAGGCTGCACAGCTAAGCTAAAAGTAGATGTGTAGCTAATCTTAAAGGTACAGTGTGTAGGATTTGACAGCAATCTAGTAGCGTGGTTGCAGATTGCAACCAACTGAGTACCCCACCGCTCACTCCTCCCTTTCCAAGACTGCGATAACGTGAGCCACCGAGCGCAAAATTGGGGTAACGCCGTTTGCCTCGCTCAGAGGCCATCCTCACCATAATAACACTACTCTAGGAGCAATGGTAGTCAGACATAGTCAGTGTTTGGTTTGCCCGTTCTGGGCTACTGTAGAACATAGTGGAGCAACATGGCGGACTCCGTGATGAGGATCCGCTGCCTATATTAAGGGCTCATTCTAAGCTAACGAAAACACGACGATACACTAATGAAAACATAGTTATGAATAATGTATTCCATTTCTGTTAATAGATCCCCTGAAATGCTACACACTGTTCCTTTAAGATTCATCTGCACAGCAGAAACCAAATATCAGTTGCAATAATCATGCTAGCAGCTTAAAGCTCAGTGTGAAAAGAGTTGAGTGTATTTTCTTACTAAGCTGTGACTTCCAGTAGTTTCCTGTCACTCTATTTAACAAAGCAGCGGAGCCAGTTGCCCCCCAACAAATGAGCTTGAAGATTACCAGCAACATCCTCTCTGAGTCGGTCTTGATGTAATGTTCTGTGGTGAAGTGAAATATTGGTATTCCAGAGGCCTTATTGTTTTCAGCGCTGGATAAGACAATTCTTTAACTAAAAACATTGCACATCTGTTTACAGTTGTGGCAGAAGAAGAACATCTCGTATACAGTACAGCTCGTATATCCACACTGTTCTCTATTATAAGCATGAGTTGGACTGGTTAGGAAAGCACACCACAACCAAATCAATTTAAGTTTATTAATGTTGCATTTACTCTTGTATGAGTCTAGATTAATTAGAGCATAATTTATATACTGCTAAAACATGTTTTTTTTTTATTCTACTTACTGCAAAACACAATCTTATTATAAGAAATGATATATTCTTCATCATTAACATGTGAAGGCAAATAGCCAGTTTGATGAAACTTAGAACCCTTTTAAGTACTGATGACCTTAAACCAGTAAATTACAGTATAACATCTCACTGTAATATTATTAGTCCCTGTAAATATACCAGCTGGATCCAGCTAATTAGCACAAGAAAGCACAACCTTGGGAGACGTATATCTCTTTCCCTTGAAATGAACTAACACAACAAAAAAGTGGCCTGTAGCATAGAGGAGGTTTCATATTGTAATTTGTGAAACGGTGTTAAGTGCGTTGTTACCTGAAGGGGCTTGTTTTTATCCACTACTCAGGGTGCAAGTTAATTAGGTTGGGTAGAAGTGTTTTTTGTCTCTGTGCTTAATTACAGATCAGTGCTCGGTAAAACCACATTTGCAATTGTGATGTAACCCAGTCCCTGCAAATACGAGCATGTAATACCGCACATATTTGTCTTTTTTGTTCTCATTTTGGATTGAAGAGCAGAAGTTTCTCCTATCAATTTCTTTTGTCATTTGTTGACAGCTCATCTATGTGCAGATTTGATGAAATTATTTTGAATGCCACTGATCTATCACGGTAGCTGCTATGTAATAATTCTCTGTGTGGCTCTACTTAATTATTAGGGCTGCCTCCGCGTAGTCGACTAAGCAGTCATTTTGGTCCTAGTCGACTAATGCCTGGTACACACGATTTTTGGGCCCGATTACATTAATATATACTATACCTACACTTATATTAAGTTTGTGACCTGGCAGCCATGATGAGATCTCTTGAAGGCACGCCAAGCACCAGTCACATGACCGGAGCACAGCCAATAGGAACGCTCTCTCTCTGAAATGACCTGTGATTGGTCAAGGTCTTCCGTCACGGGTTAGATTTTTTAAAACCTGAAAACAGAGCCATGAGGAGGTACAGAAGTCTAGTTTTTTCTCGGAACACTTGAATTACCATATGCTGAAAGGATATTATAGAATTTTTGCCCAATGATGCCAAAAATATACTGCCTACTGCCACTTTAGTTATGAATTAAATGTAATCCGTTCAAAGTGATTGTGGGTGGATGTATGCTTTTGAGTAAAGAATAATGAAACAAATCTATGAAAGGCAAAATATCCTGTATTTCAGGTCTTACAGATAAATTCAGCTGGAGAACAACTGAATAAAGAAACCATGATATGAGGAAACAGAAAATGACATGGTAAAAAAAGAGTCTTTTTAGAAAGAGGCGTCAAATCCTCAGAGTTCCTCCAAAAGAACAGCATGTGTGTGAATAAAGTTGTTGAAACACTAACAACAAACAATTCATCTTTTGTATGAAATACAATATGTCAAAAGTAAAAAAAAAAACAGTGATATAAAAGTAGCATAAAACAAAGTAAATAGCTCTTTATGCTTACTAAGTAGGCAGCACAGATCATAATGTTAAATTAAGCAACAGAACACTGTACAGAAAACTACCAGCCTTTATGAGCATAAACAAAATGTCGGAATATTCAGTAAAACAAACATCCTCTGAAAGAAAGACTGAACAAATGCTCCCTAAGGTAAAAGTGTAGGAGCTTTAGGCTGTCAGGCCTTTTTGGGACGGTACTTTGTCTCAAACTGGTTCACGTTAAACTTCCGCAGGCAGCCTTTGTAGTTCATGTAGCGGATCTTTCCGAAAACGGCTCTCTCTGCCCAGCCCTGGTCGTGGATGCCACAAATGGACCACATGCAACCTGCAGGAGGGACACACAGTGGGGAGGACATGAATACGTGAGAAAAGTAAACTCAGTGAATCGGTGTCTCACTTTGCACAAATGAGAATTTAATCCTCACCGACAAACCCGTTGGGGTCCTGGCCGTCCAGCTCATAGCGATCGTTCAGGTATAGAGCGATTGAGAGCGCCTCCTCTGGTGAAGTAGTCCACTCCAGGATCTTTTTGGCCCAGTACATCCTCAAGAAACCGTGCATCTTCCCCTCACTGACCATCTGGTACTAATGGAGATAATAGGAAATAAACAGCAGTAAGAAACAAAGCTTACAGTAACACGCACTGGCGAGCAAATGTTACATCACTTGAAAAAGAAAGTACCTGAGCACCGTTCCACAGGTTGTCATGAGTCTTTGCTTTCTCCAGCTGCTCACGCGTGTACAGATACGGCCTCTCGTCTTTGGCGTGATCTTTCAAGGTCTTCTGAGCCCACTCGTATGCACCTGAGTAACACACAAACACACACACATATATATAATACCACATTTAAAACAAAGACAACTTCAAGAGCTGAATCATTTCAAACGCACTCTACAAGCTATCGATTTAGAAATGTAAACTGACCCTGCACGCTGTCGTATTTCTTGTTGTAGAAGCAGAAGTTGTCGGTCAGCTCCCTGCGCACGACCAGCTCCTCGATGAAGGAGGCGACAGTCACACCTTTAGATCTCCCGCTGCACTGAACCTGCAGCACCACACGCTGAGCTGACAGGTGGCCTGATGGGAGGACGAAGAGGAGATGGTTGAAGATGGACAGAATGAAGAGAGGCAATGGTAAAAAGAGGAGTAACTTTTAAAGCTAACCTCTCCTGTGATCTGGTGTCATGGTCGTTCACTTTGAGCTCAACTAAGGATGTCAAATATCTCGGCTTTTCTGTTTCTTTTTTTAAAGAAACAAGCTATGTTCTGGTATACGAAGAATCCAACTTGAATTTTTAGTGTTCAACGAGAGTTTTGCAGGACAATCTTCTATCTAACAAAATTCGGATCGGAGTGGGAACATCAAAGCTGTTGGGAAATGTGTAGATTTTGTGTTTTTGGAGTTTAGAGCACGCTTTAAATTAATAACAGAGGTCTGAATATTGATTCAGGGTTCCTACGCATTTTCCATTTCAAAATTCCAGACTTTCCCAGACTTCTCGGTACATTTTTCAGACCATATTTGTGACTTTGTGACTCTGGGTGCAGAGGATGCTGTGACAAGACTACAGCGTTTTAGCCCTTGCATATGGCTTCTAATTGCTGCCTCCTACACAGTGGAGATGTCGAACGATTTAATACAAAGTTTGCATCCAGCGTTCTTTTCCCATTTCAAATTGTTAACCAACCAGGCTTTGTGTTTGGGATTGTCAAGCCAGCCCTCGGAAAACTTGTATTTACCCATTGTGGCCGCTCTGTCCACAGTCCTATGTAGAAAGTTGGATGACGTTCCACCATCAAACATTTTGAACTTGGAGAAAAGCTGTCTTGCAGGCTGTGATGTAGTGATGTAAACACAGCTCTGCGTAGGAGTGAGCGTTCAGTAGCGTACTTCTTGCTTTCGACAACATCAAGCTCGCTCTGGCCTGCGCTACCTCACACAGTAGTGAACATTTTGGCTGCACCAAATGCCGTGAAAAACACTCTGCTTGTATGATCAATTTAATCAAAATACTTATTCAGACCTGGAAATTACTAAAATCAAATTCTATACTACGTAGGACCCCTGTTGATCCTTGTGGGACACTTGTCAACCATTTGGAAACTTGATTTTAAACCATTGACAACAGCAGAAGAAAGTTGTAGCAGTTTTTGTACTATGACCAGGCCTAAAGCTTGAGTGTGGTGGCTGAAGGACTTTATTTTCCTCTAGAAAGACGCAGAGATGTGCGATAACCACTGATTCTAGGATTTTAGACTGACAGTAAAGCTTAGATATAGGCAAATAGTTGTTTAAGTCACAACAAGTGTGGAAGAAAATGTGAGAAAAGGGTGAGTAAATGTGAGCTTATACAGAGACATGCATTAAATTCACACCCACAATTTCTTTTTTTCATGGTACTACTGACCAAAGCGGATCCAGGGGGACAGCTGGCTGAGGGCGGCGACGTTCGGGTCGTTGCGTTTGGTGTCAAACAGTTTAAGGCGCACGTCGATGAAGGACTCCAACATGGCCATCCCTGCCTTAGTGCCTGGCTTGGCCCACTCCGTCTCTCCTACTGATCGGTCGACCTGCAGCGAGGCCAGGGTTTCACTCCAGTCTACTGGCTGTAAGATGAAGGAGGGAGGAAATCAGCCGAGGTCACAGCTGACAGCGATGTGCTAAAATATACACTCTGGTTATGTAGAGACTTCGAACTTCAAAAGAGGTGAAGTTGTGAGTCTTTCACCTTGCATTAGTTACAGGAGGCTCAAACAGTGAATGGCATATCAATCACAGCACTGCAGTAAAAGCACACACCCCTGCATCTTTAATATCTAGTGCTGGGAAGGAAATTCAAACTTTTGGACTGTTTATCAATAAATAATGTGCAGAGGAGAGGAGGAGCAGCTGAAGGTTGAAAGGAAGTGCTTTATTGCAGCAATCCGACTTCCAAACTCCCCGTCAATGAGCTCATCGACAGCTTTCTTTCCCTTCTGCTGATTGTTGAAAACACTTCCAAAGCAATGAATGTTTTTTTAAGGAAAAGACAAATTATGATTGTGTTGTCTTAACCGATCTAAAAGTCCTTGAATGTGACATAAAAACACAAACCTCTTTTTTCTCTTTACAAAAACTTTCATGCACAACAACCTGAATGTGCCCTTCACCGTTAACTGCAGCAGCACTTACTTTGGCGGTTCTCGTAGCTGTGTGGGGGTGTTTCTCTACCAGAGGAAAGTCTGTGAGGAAATCTGGCAAAAGCTTTGTGATTTTTCCTCTGATCGTCCTGGCGGAGTACTCCTGTTTAGGCGACGCTACCCAGCAGGGAACAACATTGTGGGCATCAACCTAGAAAAAGGCAATACACATAAAATGAGAGGGGGATCAATTACGTTGTTTTTCCATATCCATTTCTTTGTGAACAAACATGATGAAGACAACAAATAATGCAAGGAAATAATCAGCTATATCGAACTAAAATATCAAATGGCTAATAACCAGAATAGAGAGCCTCCTCTCACCCTCCCACTCTGAGTGCATGTTTTTACCTGTATGAGAGGAATATCCTTTGGAAGCGCCTTTTTAACATCCTCCAGCCACTGCATCGGCTCTCTGAGCGGGTAGAAGTCTGTCACCACCGCTCCCAGGCCGCGGTCGGACACGAAGCCGGGGAGAACGTCCCCCGGTGAGCCGTGCAGCAAATGGAACTGGATGTCTAAGGTTTTGCATTCCTGTTTGGTGGCAACACAACAAAGTTTAATAGAGTTGGTTAGGTGGGTAAAAGTGACAAGAAATTGGATGCCATGTGTACAATATATTTTACTTAAATGCCTTCTAAATGCCCCCCAACCGTCACCCATTACACATAATGATATCTGTAACTACAGCTATACTTAATAAGGAAACATGCAGGGAGCCTCCTCTGGGACTTTTCTATTGATTTTTTTTATTACTTTATTACTCACTTTACTATGGCTGCTTATCTTGATTATTTTCCTTATTGGTGATTTTTAAAAATATTTTTCACTTAACCCCTAGTCATTTGGTCTTCACCATCTTATGCAATAGTCCAAAATGCCTGTCACAATTGCTTGTTTCGGCCGACCAACTGTTTGGTATAATAAAAAAATAAATCAGCAAATCACAGTCACATATGAGAAGCGCAAATGAGAATGTTTGTTTGTTCACCTTAGCAATTAATACATTAAAAACGTAACTGATTAATATCCTGTCAAATATCAATCAAATAACTGACTAATCATCATTTCAGCTATACATTTAAATTAAATAGAATGTAAAAAATGACAAATCTCAAGTTACCAGATCCAGATTCTAACCAGCTTAAAAGCACTAAAGTCCAATTTAGGGCTGCAACAAACTATTATTTTCATTGTCGATTGATCTGTCGATTATTTTCTTCGATTAATCGATTAGTTGTTTGATCTATAAAATGGTGAAAAATGTCGATCAGTGTTTCCCAAAGCCCAAGATGACGTCCTCCTAAAAAATGTTTTGTCCACAACTCAAATATATTCAGTTTACTGTCATAGAGGAGTAAAGAAACCAGAAAATATTCACATTTAAGAAGCTGAAATCAGAGCATTTAGACTTTTTTTTCTTCAAAAATTTTTCAAACCGATTATCAAAATAGTTGCCGATTCAATTAATAGTTGACAACTAATTGATTAATCGTTGCAGCTGTAGTTCAATTTATAATTGCATTAACTTAAAAAAAGAAAGCAATGCATTTTGTAGAGCCTGCAAGTGTTTGGTGGTAATACTTGATCTGGTTGATGTACTTAAGGAATAAATGCATTATAAAGTATGATTTTTCTGTCAAGCAAGTATATAATATAGACTAATAACTGACAGCTACTGGAATTTGTGGTTGTGCAGTCAAAAATGATGAAGTCAATACCTTTGCAACTTCTTTCAGGCCTTTCAGCATAAAGCTGTAATGTCTCAGAGTGGACAGTTCTGATTTGGGGACAAGCAGGCAGAAACAGATGTGCAGAGGAAGGTTCTCCTTCATGGCAAGCCGCTGGGCACGGACCAGAGCCCAGTTATCTGAAACACACAAAACATGTTGGAGACATACAGTATAGAGCAGGAGTCAGCAACCTTTACTATCAAAGGAGCCATTTTAGGCAAAGAAAAAAAAAAATCTGTCTGGAGCCGCAAAACGTTTGAGCATTGTGATGACACAGTTCATAGTCTAAGTATATAGTATATAAGTCTAATGCAGTGAGGGCCAAAGTGACAATGTTCTACGGCGTATTAGGGCCACATTGAGGGAAAAAAATTCTGAGATTTCCAGAATAAAGTCGTAATATTACAAGAATAAAGTCATAACTTTACGAGAAAAAAAGTCGTAATATTGCGAAAATTAAGTCAAATGTTTACGAGAAAAAAAGTCGTAATATTACGAGAATAAAGTCATAACTTTACGAGAAAAAAAGAAAATAACACGTAAAAATTACTACTTTATAAACTCCTGACTTTATTCTCATAATATTACGACTTTCTTTATTCTCGAAGTCTCAGTTTTTTTTTTTTTTCCTCAATGTGGCCCTAATACTCCGTCGTACATTAGACCTACAACAATGATAAATAAAAATGAAAATGTAAACAAAAAAACAGTTATTCATTTCCATTTTTATAAATCCACAGGGAGCCACTGGAGAGGAGCTAAAGAGCTGCAGGTTGCTGACCCCTGATATAGAGAAAACACAAGTCAATAAAGATCTCTCTTGTTGCATTATTACTGGTTTCAACAAGTGTTTACCTTGTACTCTGTGGTCTCTCGTCATCCAGTACAGGACTCCATCTGAGCCCTGCTTTATCTTCTCAGTGTCAGATATAAAGCGGAGGCGCTTCTTGTCGAATTTCACCTCCTTCTTCTCTGTCCTCTGCTGCTTCACCAGCTCCAGCAGCCAGCCTTCAGCATCCTTCTTCTCTTCCTTCATGGGAGCCAACTTCTGCTGCTTGGCACTGGGCTCTTTAGCAGCAGCAGATGTTGACTTGCGTTTCTTCTCTGCCATGATGGTTTGACTGGTGAATGATGACTGGATCAGGGGGGGAGAATAATAGTGAGGTGGGTCTCTGCTGGTTACTGTGGGCAACAAGCCTCAGGTATAGCCTCGGTGCAGAGGAAACAGACGAGCTGCAGGTAAACATTACATTATATTATAACATTACATTATATTACAACATTACAGATAACATTACATTATATTATAACATTACATTATATTATATTATAACATTACATATAATATTAACATTAACATTACATTATATATAACATTACCAGTTTAACTTATTGTTTTGATACCACTGGTTACGGATTTTAGTTTTCTCATTATTTGGTCTTTATGTTTTGTTCTTTTATTGTTGTTTTTATTTTGTCTGTATTTCATTGTATCTGTGCAAGCACTTTGAAACTATGTTTAAAAATGTGCTATACAAATAAAGATTATTATTATTTATTATTATTATTATTATTATTACATATAGCATTACAGAAACCTAAAAAATAACAGAAGAAATAAAGAAACTTTAGCTACATATTATATGATAGAAAAAAAGCCAACAACAACACGACGACACTGGAGAAGCTTCTCATTCAGATGAAGGTGTAACTCACCTCCTCCAGATGCACTGCAACATGCAATGAATAAAACTACAAGTTTTAGTCTCGCAGAGGTGTTTTAAAGCTAATAAACTGCAGACGACGGAGCTAACCTTTCAGCAGTGCAGTTAGGAGTTAGCGGGCGTCGTATTTCCTTTTATACAACCAGTCACTGGAGCACGCTGGTGTTTTGGTTTTGTAACACACTGCTTTTATTGTGTTTTACTACATCCCCCACAATGCAGCTGGAAGATGTCTCTACTGAGCATGCGCGGCGTCGTTTACGTTCGGAGGAGGAGGATCCGTCCAGATATGTTGCCATGTCTGTTTATTATAAGCTTAATACATCCATGATTATAAGCGACTTTGGGCTTGTTTTGCTGAAAGTCCATTACAGATATTGGTAATCGAGGGTTGCGGTTTTTTTTTGGGCTTGTTTCTAAAGTTTAGTTGCTTATGTGGGCTCCTGTAAAAAATTAAAAGTTAAAAATGGATGCAAAAATGACATGAAACGTTCAATTTCAAGTTGATAATAAGAAAAATGTAAAGTTGCAAGCTAAAATGGATGGAAAAATGATATGAAACGTTCAATTTCAAGTTTATAACAAGAAAAATGTAAAGTGACAAGCTAAAATGGATGCAAAATGATATTAAGTGTTCAATTTCAAGTTTATAACAACAAACATGTAAAGTTACAAGCTAAAATTTATGCAAAAATGACATGAAGTGTTCAACTTTAAGTTTATAACACAAAAAATGTAAAGTTACAAGCTAAAAATGATGCAAAAATTACATGAAGTGTTCAACTTTAAGTTTATATAAAAAAAGTAAAGTTACAAGCTAAAAATGGATGCAAAAATGACCCGAAACGTTTAATTTCAAGTTTATAATAAGAAAAATGTAAAGTTACAAGCTAAAATTCAATTCAATACTTTTATTGCCATGTCAACCCACAGTTGATTGGAATTTGTTTCGGTGCAGTGCTCATTAAAAACAGACAAAAGCACACACAAACATTGTACATAGGAAACAACCACATACATTTATACATCATTCAAACCAATAAAATCCTAAAATTCTAAAATACTGTGAAGAG
>CAKALU010037562.1:0-31656 GCA_916700995.1 Hozukius guyotensis | reverse complement strand
CGTAAATAAAATCAGTTCACTGATTGTTTGATACCACGTTTCTAAAGGACATAGTTAACACATGTCAAAGGCTTTTTAACAGTGTTTCATGTGCAAAATGAGAGCAATGGCTGTGAATAGCACAAAACATATATTTTTAAAAATTCCGCAGGAGAGCTGTAAATAAAAACAAAAATGGGAGTATTAATGTGTTGACACTCAAATTGCTTATGTAACATAAATTTAAGGATCTGTATGTGTGCCGATAAACTGCCGTGAGGACGGGCTGCGTCTCTTCCAGCCCTTTTGACCTGAGCAACATTTATTTCCTCGCACATCCACATCTGTACATCGGAGACCGAGCAGCAGAGCTCAGCCAATACTCTGTCCCGCTTTTGTTTGTTGGATTCTACGTCTCCACGCTCAAATTCTGACTCCGGGGGCTGACGGGGAGGGATCTATGTGTAGGAGAGGTGTGACCCGTTAGATATCTGAGAGGTGACGCTGGTACTCCTGCTCATGTTCTGCTCGCTGCGCCCTCCCGAGGGTGTCCTCCCCATTGCTTGGGGGCTGTTCTGTACGCCTCCGCTGCTGCGGGAGAGCAGGCCTCCTGCTGGCGAGTGGCCCCACGGTGATGGAACCCCGCCTCCCTGCATGCCCTGCCCCCAGCCCTGCTGCATAGACGCCCCTCCCGGACTGGAGTGATAGTGGTGATGGCTGCCGTGGTGGCTTGACCCTGCGCCCGAACCGCCACCGCCCCAGGGTGACCCTTGAGAGCTCCCAGGTGGGTGCTGTTGTTGTTGGTGACTCCAACTCGCTGGAGCCCCGGGAAAGGTATTGCCTTGGCCCTCTGGGGACGTGTTTGATAGCACCATGTTGCTGAAGCCCAGGCGCATGCTCTCCGAGTCAAAAGCCTCGACCTCTCTGGCTTGACGTTCCAGCAGGCTCCTGATTCGCTCTAAGCGCTCGTTCTGCAAGGACAGCATCTCCTCCTCAATCTACAGAAGAAAAAAAAAAAAAGTAAATAACAATGTTCATAAACAGTATATGTGCTTCACAGTGAGCAGATCCACTTAGCTGCTAAAAACCATAACGTAAATAGTCTTTGTCACACTGTCAAGACTCACTGGGACACTTGAATACAACAGAGCCATCGTTAATGTTATTAGTAACGCCGGTGCTTTTCCTACTATGACAAGTTAAAATGTCTGCTGTGAAAAAAGTGTTCAGTTAAAGGCCCAGCACACCCATGGTACACAACCACAGGTGTTTTTAATTATTTTACCTAATTAAACCTCTCCGGGACTGATGCTGCGTTCCAGTTGAATAGGGAAGCCGGAATTTCCAAGTTCCCAGTCGGAAATCTCAACTGGAAGGTCCCCTCAAGTCGGATTTCAAATTTATACCTATCTTAGCACCTATATCATTTTCATTGGTACATACACAGTCCTAGCTTAGCCCACCTTCAACCAGAGCAGGTCAGTAGCTTTAAAACTCAAATCTTGCCAATAATCATGGAGTCAGACCAATATAAATCTCACACATGAGAATAATTTATAGAGGAGAACCTTCTGTTCCAGCAGGGCCCTTCGGAGTGACACCCTCTGCTCCAGGTCCTTCCTCTCACGCTCGTGCTGGGCGTCTGTCTGCATCTTGATCTTGCTCTGGTAGGCGTTGAGAAGCTCCAGCTCCTGCTGTAGCTGCATTCGCAGGCCTTGGCACTGAGCCTCCTGAGTCTCATCCAGACGGAGCTAGGGACAGAGAAGAGAAGATCAGGATCCAACACGGAAAATATATACGCAACCATAACTAGAAATCAAAAGGTGGCAAAATGTACAATTAGGCAGCACCTTCATGGTCTTATTTTACAACTTTAGGATTCTACATTCCTGGCATTCCCAGACTCACCGCCTGAGTGGAAAGCATCTCGTTGATGGAGTGGTCATACTGCTCTGCCAAGATGGCAAGTTTGCGGTGCTGCTCCTGCTTCAGCCGTTTAAGGACGGCCTTGTGCTCTGACTTTGGCGTGGTCTCCAACAGATGGTTCCTCAGTGCTTTGTACTGCCTGGTCTGGATCTTACATGTGTCCTGGAACTGCTTCTTGATCTGTAGCTCTTTGGACTTAGGTCATGGAGAAAAATTATCAAATGAGGTATTTCTATATTTAAAAGCCGACATTAAGACAAGACAGAAACAGATCATTATTATCTATATTGGGTCTGTACAATCACAATATTTTTGGGCCCAGACCAAGCAAGTCAAACCAGGAAACCAGGCGTTACATGAATAAGGATGTTGCATGTTAAACAGATCCTACAAGCACCAGAGCGTTTCATTATTATTATTGAAATGATATTATCTACTGAATATTCAATGGCCATGTGTGTTAAGCCGAGTTCTCACCCTGAGGCTCTTGGGCTGCTGGCGAACCTCCATAACGTGTTTGCGTCGCAGTTCCCTCTCCCTCCTCTTGTTGTACTCCTGCTGATTGGTGAGCTCCGTCTGGTGCTGCAGGCGGATGAGCTCGGCCCTCGTCTTTTGGATGGTGTTGAGCTGGCGGAACTCCAGTTCTTGCATGGACTCATGGTGCCGGAGAAGCATGGCGTGTTCCAAGTCCTTCTGGGTCTGACGCTTGTTTAGCTCCTAATTATGTGCAAATGGAGACGACAAACAAAGAGATGAGACTGGCACGCACCAAAGATAACTCAATTTTAGTTTGTTAATCAAATAATTATTATTTGAGACCCAGCAGTACTGACCTCGCGCACTAAGTCCTGTTCAATATTGTGGCGAGCAATCAAGATCCTCCGTTTGAACCTGCGGCACTCCAGGTCCAGATACTGCCTCTGTCTGCGCTGCAAGTTGGCCTCTTCTTCAGCTTGGAAGTGTTGGAAGTTCTCCTTCTGCTTGGACAACCACTCCTGCTTTTCTTTCTTGGGTGTTGACTGATTTTCATTCAACTCCTAAATAAAAGAAAGATTTCAGGTCACTGGTAGAACACACTTCATAGTACTGATTGTTGTCCATTAGCTGATACAGTGGAAACCGCTTATGTGATCACGTCTGTCCGGGTCAAATTGATCACTATAAGTGTATGATTATTATAACCAATTTTTTTTTGTTTCTCTTTATTTCTCATGCAGATTACCATCTAATTGACATTTGCATATTTATTACATGAATATTAAGTAATGAAACAGACAGTTTCACTATCAACTGGATCGCTGATTATTTTTCAGCCTTTTCCCTCACCAAGGGCTCGCTTGGGGTGAGGCTTTGCTGTTTTTAGGCCGGCGCTGCGGTGGCGCAGAGCCGGCGGAGTTTCTATTTAAGGGGGCATTATGTGACCAGGCATTATCAATCCACTTGACGAGGGCGGCTTCAACCACAGGTGCTTTCAGCGTGCAAATTAATTTTCTGTATGGTCGCTTGAAGAACATTAAGTTTCGCTGCTGCATCGCAATTCATTGAGAGAAAATTACTTCATTTTTCCTGTCATGATTTCAATGTGCATGCAGCACCAGCCTCAGGTAGCCAGCTGGAACGCAGACAGGTTACAATGAGCCACGAGGCAAACTATCAAGGGAGTGAAGTAAGAAAAACATACTGTATATAGAATTACCATAGTTTTAACATTTTTTCCACATGTTGTCATGTATGAAAAGACCCAAAATGAACACTGTAAGTGGAGTAGTTGATTACTTTAAGCAAATAACTTAAACAGCATATATGTAGGAATGAATTTGTCCCAAGCTTTTTGATCAGTATAAGCGCTGATCACTATAAGCGGTTTCCACTCTAGTAAGTAACCTGAAAAATACAGTTTTGTAGACTAATGTACGGGGCAAGAAGGAGGCCTGGACCCCCCTACCTCTTTGAGTTGTTCCTTGCGAAGTTTGTACTCCCGTTTCTGGGATTCCAGGAAGCTGTTGAGCTCTTTCTTCTGCTGAGTCTGAATATGTTGTTGGAACTTCTTTTCATCATTGTTAAAAGTTTTTGCCTAATGGAGAAATGCACATCATAAATCAGTTTGCTCAACGTAAAATAACAGTGTTTTGTAAACCATAAATGAGTTGAAAGCATACATCTTTCTCCATGGACGCCTGGTGCTTCTTGATCAGTTTCTCCATCTCCTGGGCAAAGCTATTCCTCTGGTTCTCCAGCTCCTTGTCCAGGCGCAGTCTGTGCTCGTCCATCTCAGCCTTCAGCTTGTTTTCCAGAGCCATCAGCTGTTTCTGGTGCTGCCGCCTCATGCGCTTGTAGCCCAATATCTGCTCCCTTAACTCAGAATCCTGCTCGTGCTCCTTAATCTGGCGAGTGAGCTGGAAGGAAACAAGACACAGATTCTCTTTATGTTGTTGTGGGGGGAAAGAACAAGAAGCCAACATATGTATCATGTAAGAGTGAGGTATTTAAGAGAATCATGGCCAACTATTTTTTAAAGTGCATATCCAAGTGCATAAATGTTCCAAGCTGGATCATGACTCTGCTTTTGATTACATGTAAAATTACTACTTTCTAGCCTTAAAGCAAAAGCATTCAATGATCACGAGGACAATATGTCAAAAGATTTCTGCCTTTGAAACAACCCATGGATGTGGAAAATGTCCAGCAGCTATACAAGCAGTTATTTTAGCCATCTTCTTATCTGATCTGCAAATACAAGAAATGCATTATTACCACTGAGGCTGTGCGTATAGTAGCAAAGTGTTCGCGGTTCCGTTTTGGCCGTGGAGTGTGTGCGGGAGGGGACTGTGGCTCAGTTGGCCGGGTGTTAGGGTCCGACTCTTCATTATTTGTCTCTTCCTCCTGAAAGGTAGGCAACAGAACGTGTAAATAGCAGAACAAGATACAGCAAAGCAATCAGAAGCGATCTAAATGCTGTCCATATAACAATACTGGAACCTGGACTTCTTACCGGTTTGAGGTGTATCACAGAGCTGTTGGACATGACCGTGTGGTCTCCCTCCATGTCCACCTCACTCTTGTCATCGCCCGCATCTGTCAGACTGTTGACAGAGCTGCTCTGGGAACTGGCACTGATTGACATACTGGGTATGGATTGGTTGCTCCCCACGCTGTTCACTGTACCCGTCCTACCCACGCTGTGATCCGTCTCCTAAAAATAACACACACGGCAGACAATAACAAGGTTACAACACAGCTCTCTAATTACACAGGATGACACGATACTACAAAATACGACCTCGCTAAACTGGACATGACAAAGAGACGGAGAAGGATATAAATGCAGGCTAGTAGAAAGAGTCATATGACCGACCTCCTCTTCATCTTGTGCCTCTGTTGTGGGGCCATTGTGGGCTTCATGAAACAAGATCTTCTTCATCTTACGATACTGCAGATTGTCAAGCTCTCGCACCGCGTCCTTGGTCCGACTTATCAGGTCTATTAGAACCGATTCTGGTCGCTCGCGCTGGACAAATGCATGCTGGAGGAAGAACAAGGTAAAGATGTCTTGGATTAAAATCCTGACTTCTAACATAATCTGCCAAAGCCATTTTTTTTAAAAATTCTTACCTTTAAGAGCTCCTCAGAGTTTGGTCTATCCTGGGGAAATTTCTGAAGGCAAGAATCTACAAAGTTTCGGAAATAATCCGTCCTAAAGTTGAGAGATGAAATGTGGAAAAGGGATAGAATTGTAGTTATTTTATGGACTCAGTTTTTTTTTTAGAAATAATACACCAGTTCTTATAAATTTCATTCTGAACTCACCATTCACTAGACTGCAGCGTTGGGCTCTCATTCTGTGCTATATGGTATAAGGCACTCATTGCATTCATGTTGAACAGTGGAGGCTTCCTCTCAGCTGCAGACCAAGTAGAGGGTTACATCAACGATTCAGATGTTGCATAGAAAAATTAAATCAAGAGAGAAAGGAAGAGCAACATTATTGATAGTTAAAAGTGTAAAATAGATGTAGATACAAGCAATGTAACAACAAATATATTAGAAGTGAATCAGACCATATACAACAGTGACCATACCTAATTCAATGCAGGTTATTCCCAAAGACCAAATGTCCACCTTCCCATCATACTGGCCCTCATCCATAGCTAAAATTACTTCTGGGGCCATCCTGAGAAAACAAACGCATTCAGCACATTAAAAATATGTAAATAGCCATTTCTAGAAATTTGCAAAAGTACTCTGAGAGGAACCTTTAATATT
Organism: Hozukius guyotensis; assembly: GCA_916700995.1. Taxonomy (NCBI): domain Eukaryota; kingdom Metazoa; phylum Chordata; class Actinopteri; order Perciformes; family Sebastidae; genus Hozukius; species Hozukius guyotensis. Next base: position 25,488 of record CAKALU010037562.1, on the reverse strand, counting down.
AATGTTTTATAGCGTACCAATATGGAGTCCCGACAAAGGAGTTGGCAGGACAGGCAATAGAGGCAGAACCAAAATCTGCTAGTTTTACCTGCCCCGGCTCCGTCAGTAAGACGTTTCCTGCTTTGATATCTCTGTCAAAACACATAAGAGGAAATGATTACAGATCCACACAGAAGAAGGCGGCATAAGAAGTGTCCAGCATGCTCCCAGACACACACTCACCGGTGAATCATGTTGTGGGAGTGAAGATAAGCCAACCCTTGAAGAGCACCATGGGTAATTGCAGCTATTTCAACTTCTTGCAGAGGTTTCTTGTGAACTGGAAGGGATACATTCACCAACAGCGATGTCAATCAAGAAAAAGGTGACAAGGATAATTTTGAAGAGCGAGACTACCTTCCCTGTTTGTAGTCATGCAGCCTTATGCAATGGTCGGGAGGACAAAAGGTTTTCAACTCACCTTCTAACAAATCTGAAGCAGAGCCGAGACAATACTCCATTACCAGCTGCAATGAAATAGAGTGTTTTGTGTGAATCTGTGACTACCAGGTGGCTAATAATTTTAGTCATCATAACTGACTCTTGTGTAGAATCTTACCCAGGCAGTGTGCTCTCGCAGGTAACATCCTTTGTACTCTATGCTGTTTGGGTGTTGTATTCTCTGCAGGAATTTCACCTCCTTGATTATGTCTTGCCATTTCTGTGAAAATGGTACAAATTAGAATGAAACGGAAAAAACATTCATAAGTAAATGTGATTAACAATTTGCCTGTTAACATGATATGGGTTAGTGAAAGCTAGCATACCTCAGTGGACTGCTTTCCACTGTAAGACATCTTCTTGATGGCCACCACCTCATTTGTCCGCACATCCCGTGCCTGAATGATAAGCACATTACATATTGTCATTTCATTACCAATGATTTAAGTTTTAGTTTAGTGGTGTAGGTTACATGGGCTACAGTAGAAATATCAGTTTTTAAAAATATTTTTAGATACCCATAATACATTTTGTCAATTTGATCAATAATCACTGTATGTGACCTCATTGCCCCAACACAACACAATCTGTATTACAGACTCAACTACATGATCCACATTCAAATTCAGATTATGTAAACCTAATGTAGCTGTTGGAGCAACAGGGCATTGTAGAACAACATGATATTGTTGGGACCTGTGCAATGAATGCTTCTAACTGCTTGGTCGTAATATCCATATTACAGACTATGCTAAGCTAAAATTGGTTATACTTTAGCCAACAACACATTATGCAAAAACACCAAGTCAAACCCAAAATATTACATTTTCAAAGATATTAAGACAAACATACAACATCACAATAAGGCCCCGATCACACAGAGACGTGTTGCCCGCAAAACCATTTTTTTCCTCTGGCACAGCGCGCCTGCCGTGCGCTCTTCTCTGGCGCAGCATGTTGCATTTTTGTAGCCGTTTTTAGACGCGCATAAAAATGTAAATATTCTCAACTGTTCAGTGCCAGGCACATAGTCGCACCACTCGTCATTGTCAAACTTGGCCCAGGCAGCCAATGAAATCAAGCAAGAAGCGGGCGTTACTACTTAACCACTTCCTACCTGTTTTGATGCCAGTAGATGTGGCTAGCTAGTTAGCTGTTGGACCAACAGCGTATATGAGAGGAAAGGAGGAATTCATATCCAGTGTTGTGAAAGTTTCATGTAGGCTACTGTCTTTGAGAGAGTGACAGAGAGAGAGAGACCACATTTTCCCGTTAATCACATTTGATCGCCCGGTTGCAAGCACAGAGCCCTGCTCCACTGGCGCACCTTACTGTTTTGCACGACGCAGTTTGCCATGGCGTTTTTGAGGCGGCCACACCTGTAGCGACGCGTCTCTGTGTGATCAGCCCCTAAGACAGTGTTGCTAAAACAGTCCTGGATTTTTAGAATCATTCTGAAATGTTTAAAAAGATCTAAAGGCCTTTTGGATTGGTAGAACAATGCTCTCCAATTGCTGAATACTGAAACAAAACTGAACGACTTATCAATATCATCCCAATGACCTTCAAGGCTACAAAGCCCCAAACTTCAAGCCTGTTCCGTATAGACTTGACAGGCTGAAACACATTCATGCGCTTCTTTGTTAGCAGTTTATAGTACTATGAAACAGGATTTTCTCATTTCCGGGGAAGTTATCACGGCAGCATTCATCTTATCATCCATAACAATAATCTTGAGGGTGAACAATTGAATTATGCCATTCACATTACACAGTGCTATACCAGAAATGTGCACTTGAATATATGTCATTAACTGAGCGAGGCTTAACTTTTCTGCTCTGATAACCCTGTATTTTTTGGCCAGACCCCTATGTGTCACAATGTGTCAACAAAGTGGCCTCACTGAAATGAATGAGGCGGCTGCGTCTGATGACAGACTGAACATGGCCGTCTGCTTGGACCATAGCCTTTTAATTTGAAATACTCACAAAATATACAGCACCAAAGCTGCCATGTCCGATCTCGCGCAGATCTGAGTAGAGCTTTTCCGGGTCCTCCTTGAAGAAGAGCTCGGCGACGTCGGGGTCCTTCAGGCTCCCCGCCCGACTGCTGTTGGGCATAATGGGGAGCTGGGGGGCAATGCCGCTGCCGCCAGGAACTATCTGGGTCTGCGACAGCGACTTGAAAGCCCCCACCGATGGCTCATCTGCAGGACAGTGGTCTCATATGTGTTCACAGCTAAAAAGTACAAGGAAAAGCAAGAATGAGTACACTGAAATAAACAGCAGCAGAGTGGTATAACCTCATGTATTAATGTGTTCCTGGTATAAATAACAGGGCTTCATTATTAATACTGAATGGACAGCAGAGATGTACAATATGCTCCAAGAGTGGTTTACGTAAGAAGTTAATTTTGGATGTTTTGAGGAAATATACACATATTCTCTACCTTACTAATAAATTCCTTTACATTGGTCATGTTATGCTACAATATTAATGCTGTGTTACAGTGAGAGGAAACAACTGATGAGTGAAACATTACACAGCTCTCTGGCTGTCCATATGTGCTACAGCAGAGCCTATTAACCCGAACGAGAGAAGTCTAAGCAAAACATGAACCGAACCACGATGTCAGGTGCAAATGTGGAGAACGGCCAGTCAGAAATCCTGAGGTAGCAAGAGATAAGTCTCCTGTTTCCATAGTAACAGCAACCACGGTAAGGAAATCAGTGGGCTGTGTCCTGACAAACTCCTCTCTCACACCTTCAGTGACTGGTATGTAGACAGGCAGATGTGAGGAGGATACAAAGAGCCGCCGTCTCGCAGCTGACAATATCCAGCTCGAACAAAGAAACCGAGGAGGTAACAACACGCTGCTTCACCGTCTGTGAGATAGGCTAGATGCCTGAACTGAAACAAAGCATTCCAGTGATAGGACTACTTGTTAAACCTGTAGGTACTCGGTAAACACGCGTTCTCAAACATACCAAACATTGTCCGTATAACCTCAGTACAAGTGAGTGATTCTAGCAATGCTTTTGGTTCTGGTTATATTCATCCTAGTTTTGAGATATCCAGAGCTGCAACATACCAATACAACGCAGATAAATAAGTGTGGTGCTCAATGTGTTGAAAAACTTAAAACGCAGCGTGCCTTTCCAAAAATAATGTCCTGGATACGCAAGATAACCCATCAACCTTTCTGAAAAGAGTTGTCATTGTGGAGTTTTTCTCTGAATGTGAAAAAATACTGAAAATATCGACAGTAGGGTGTGTGGATTGATCTTAAAAGCTCACAATATAAAACCAAAACTATCTATACAACTAGGAATATTAGGGAAAATGTGTTTTTTAGTTTGTTTTTATTCTAGATGAAGTCACCCTTTAAAATGACAGAAATGGACAGAATATAGCATAGAACCACATCTCCACTATCAGGCTTAATCTTTTAACTATTTTCCGCCTATTAAATAGTTTGTTATACAGCTTCACTGCTGTATTACAGATGTAGACTGTAAAAGATCACTGAGGAAGGTTTACTGAGTCCATGCGGCTCAGATGATCAGCTGCAAACAGATGCAGAGCTGACGCTGGAGTCACAAGACTTCTTTCCCAGCCTGAGAGAAACAGCCCCCAGTTCAAGCAGACATCTTTTGTCTCACAACAACAACAACACTGAACAACTCACTATATTCCACACAGATGCAGCCACCACGGCCCTGAAATAAAGCCTCATTACCATGTGGGGACTGTGCCTCTTTATTGCCATTGTTCTTTACTACATTGTTGCTCATGAATGAGCTTTGTTGTCATATCTCATGATGGCATTTTCCAACTGTGGGACATGTGAGCGCAAGGGTGAGTGATGATAACTGATACCTTCATAAAACACCCAACTAGCAAGCACACACACATATGCACAAGAATGCAGCAGGACAGGACAACAAAGCTGGAGGGCTGGAATTCCCAATGTATGCCCTCACTGCGCTGCATTTCCTGTTCGCACAGCTATAGGGAGGTAGGAAGGGGCCCTGGTGAGCATTTTGACTAGTGATTATCTGTCTTTCTTGACTTAACAGCACGCTCACAGACATGCATTGCAAATTTCAGATACAGTGAAATAAAAGTTTCTTTGAAAAGCTTTCATACCATACAGTTAATTTATCTTTACAGAATGCAACTGTCATCACTGTTTTAGTAATCAGTACGCAGTTTAAACTGTGATCAGTGAAGTCATTTCCTTTTGGCACTCCAATCCATAACACAAAAACACATATAAGCACACTGTGTCAACCACCAGTGATTCCTTTTCTCTTTACCACCCATGTCAAACAACAAAAAAATATGTTTATGTACAGGCCTTACATTACTGTACACTTGTACAGTAGTGTTATTTGCTCTGAAACTCTTGACTTAACAGCAATGGCCAGTTACAAACATGCATTGCAATTTCAGATACAGTGAAATAAAGTTTCTTTGAAAAGCTTTCATACCATACAGTTAATTTATCTTTACAGAATGCAACTGTCATCACTTTTTAGAAATCAGTACGCAGTTTAAACTCATCAGTAATCAGTTATTTCCTTTTGGCACTCCAATCCATAACACAAAAAAACACACATAACCACACTGTGTCAACCACCAGTGTTTCCTTTTATCTTTACCACCAAACAACAAAAAAATATGTTGATGTACAGGCCCTACATTACAGTACACTTGTGCAGTAGTGTGATTGCTCTGAATAATTTAAACCACATTAAAAATGACCAAGATTTACCCCCAAACTATCATACCTGAGGTAAACAAGTAGCCCAGCCTTACCTTGCTGTGTTATCCCCCATGTTACCTGTGTGTGGCTGTGGTAACGCCTCACATGAGTTGCAACACAGAGCACTTAGTGGGGTTTTCTGAAAGTTGTCACTTTTACCAACAGTTGTTTCAGCAAGTCACACAAGTAAATCAAACAAACAAAAGTATTAAATGTAAAAGACCCAGGCAGCAACACACCCAAAGCGTGCGCAAACAAAATCAGAGGTTTCAGGAGCTCTTGTACAGTACTGTTATTGCTCTGAAAAATTTAAACCACACAGGTTTACCCCCAAACTATCATACCTGAGGTAAACAAGTAGCCCAGCCTCACCTTGCTGCCTTATACCCTATATGTTACCTGTGTGGCTGTGGTAACACCTCACATGAGTTGCAACACAAGAGCACTTAGTGGGATTTTCTGAAAGTTGTCACTTTCCAATAGCTGTTTCAGCAGTCACACAAGTAAATCAAACTAACAAAAGTCTGAAATGTAAAAACCCAGGCAGCAACACACCCAAAATCTGAGGTTCCAGGAGCTCCAACGTTGACTGTACTGTTAGCTTGTTAGCCACACACCAAACTTAAGCTAAGCTAAGTTACGTGTCACATTATTAAACAATATTAAGCAATATCAGCGACGTATTTACAACGTGAATAGTCGAATAACTACTCGGAATAGTGTGACATAAAACCCAACTTTCAGAGTTATTTGCCAGAAAGTGCTAAATTAGCAAGCTAGTGTGATGTTTGCTAAGTTAGCTTAGCCAGTTAGCTTAGCATAAACTCACCCTCTCTGCTGACAGGCCAGGCTTCAGCTCTGTGTCGTGTAAATCAACACGGTTTAGGGATTATTAAAGTATTCTTCCTGCTTCAGTGGTTTCCTACGCTGAGTCCGTGTGGTTCTTAACGCTGTCAGTCGATTATAAGACGCAGATTAGTGAGTTATTGTAGGTTAAAAGATCCCCACCCTCGCAGTAAACTGGGCTGCCAGATAGAGAAGAGCTCCACTCCCAGCAGGCAGGTCCAAAGATGGCTGCCGAGCTGCTCCACCGCCTCCCTTCAGGGAAAAACACGCTGAGGAGAATGTGAGGGAAGTTCAAACACCTCCTAAACACGCAGGAACAAGTATGTAGTGGTGTCGGCGATGTGGGTTAGACAATCTGTGGGTTTTAACCTCAGCACACTGGCATGTTAACTAGTTACTGTTTAGTTACTCAGCCTGACTGACCGTCTTCCTTCCACATTCACTGCAAACAGCAGTTCCGCCCTGCTGCTGCTGAGCTGCACTAAACTCTCTCTGACCCAACAACATCCAGAGGAGGAGACATATTGTTAACAAAAACATCCATAATATATAGTGGAATAAATATACTCTATTCTTACAAAGCTTTTTATTAATTTGTGGCATTTCCTCATATTTGTTTTTTTTTTTACTTAAATCTAAATGACTACACCATGGAATAGGTCATATAAAAATATATTACCTTGAAATGAAAATGCTGATATCTGAAAAGTAGAATTAATTTGGATAACTAGTTTTTTTTCCACATATTGTAAATTATTCATAGTTATAGACCTACTGTACCGAGTCTTATTTCCCAGCCAACATGATTATGTGGGGTCCCACATGGGTTGTGCTGGGGGTAATATATAGTGAACTCTATTCTTACAAAACTTTTTATTAATTTGTGGCATTTCCTCATATTTATAATAAATGCAAATAATAATGCACACAGTGCACTTTCATAGACTAAGCTACTGGAGTTACCCTGTACTATACTAATTTTTAACAGTCTCTTCTGCACTATATTCACTTTTTTAATAGTCGCGTATCACAGCTGTTACCCTGCACTATATTCAGTTTTAACAGTTTTCTTCATCTCCTTGTTTTTTTATATCTGTTATATTTTTTTGTACTTTGCACTACTAATTTTTTTACTAACATGTTTTGCACTATGGAACTGTGATGCTGGAAACTTGAATTTCCCTCAGGATCAATAAAGTTACTATCTATCTATCTATCTATCTATCTATCTATCTATCTATCTATCTATTTGTTTTTGACTACACCATGGAATAGGTCATATAAAAATATATTACCTTGGAATAAAAAATGCTGATATCTGAAAAGTAGAATTAATTTGGATAACTAGTTTTGTTTTTTTTGTAAATTATTCATAGTTATAGACCTACTGTACCGAGTCTTATTTCCCAGCCAACATGGTTATGTGGGCCCCACATGGGTTATGCTGGGGGTACCTGGGTACCAAGTGGGTATGGGCTCAAAATGGGCATCTTATCTGGGGCCCACTTGGATCAACTAAGTTGGTCCCACATCGGTTTCCCATATGGGCTACCTGTCTGGGTCCTAGTTGGGTCACTACTGGGAAATTAGTGCATGGGGCCAACATGGAAACTGTGGACAAACCCACTTACAAAACATATTTCAGCCCATGTAGTACCCACATAGATCTTAAAGCTGGGACCAAGATGGGTCTTGGGTATGTTGCCCAGTTGGGGCCCACATAACACCCATTGTAATCCTGCATGGAATCCATGTGGGCAATTGACATTGGGCCATTATGGAACCCGCGGACAATCCCATATAGGGCCCATTTTTCAGCCCATTTACTACCCACATGGGCCCCACATACAAATGTTGGCTGGGTTAAGGTGGCATAATAGTTCATAGAGTCCAAAACATTGTTTTTCTCTTATGGCCTCTAATGAACATGGACATGGTCAGTAGTTCATGGTAGTCTGCCATTTACTTTCTTTTATATTATTGTTATTGTTATTTTATTGGCTATTTATTTCTTATGTACAAGTGGAATTTTTGGTTTGATGGTGGCACCAGAGAAAGGGTCAAAGGGTCATCAAAAACATAATAATTAATTCTCTGGGTACCATAAATATAAATAGCAAATTTCTTTTAAGCAGTGATCCAACATGTTGGCTCATAAACATATTTTTTTGCCTAATGTTGGCAAATGTAAAAAAAAAAAAAAAGAAAGAATCATTTCTTTTAAGCAGTGATCCAACATGTTGGCTCTTAAACATATTTTTTTGCCTAATGTTGGCAAAAAAAAAAAAAATTACCAAAATCTTTAGGCATTGGGACCAAGCATATACTGTAGGCTATATATGTCAAATCCCATGTCAGACTGAACAGTAATAGTATTAATGGGTGATCAACACCGTCTTAGTTAGGCCCAGAAACATATGAAAAAACATGGACAGAAAGTCCATAAGAATTTGGGGGATACATCATTTCATTTCATTTTCTGAAACATGTTTTCTCAAAGACATTTGAATCACTTTAATGAAGCTTTGCAGTAGATATAAGTTTATCTACCTCTGCAAAAAAAAGCTGATAAGCACATTTTGCTGTCATCCTGCCCTGGCCCATAAAAACACAATTCCAACACACGTACACAAATTCACAAGATAATACTATGGTCCACACCAGGGAATTAACCAGTACAAACATACTGTTCAGCTTCACTGTAACAGTGTGTTGTGTGCCTTGCCGTGGGGATCCTCAGTTGTTGTTGAAAGGCCAAAGAGTGCATCTCAAGGCCCTCCACTGTATTTTTCTGGAGGGTTTAAACCAAATATTGAATTGTTTTTAATTTCTGAAAAGTTTATAATAATTGGCAGCATACAGTAAATGAGGGCTTCCTCAAAACTGGATTTCCAGAGGTGACTGGGTGCACTTACATCATACTTAAAGAATCCTGACCGAGAGTATGCAATTTTTCTCTTTGGGCAGTGCATGATAGTCAGCTATTGTTTACTAATGTATTATCTGCTTTTGGTGGGTTTGTGTGCATGATGTAACAGTGTTTACAAGAAACCCCTGTAGCTTCTCCTTCAAGTTCAAACCCTCTCTCTCCTTCTCTCTCTCTCTCTCTCTCTCTCTCTCTCTCTCTCTCTCACTATACATGGTAACTCAGCAGCCTGTACAATAACCTGCCTGTTCCAAAGCCAACATGGCAAAGTTCTACTCAAGTTGGCTCTTGGAGGGCTTTTGGATCAGCTTAAATGTGAGTGGAGGAGGCTGCATTACTTTGACAAGCTTCCTCTTCACAGGGTGCGAATGGAAGATAAAGAAATACATAAATAATAATGATCATAATGATGTTGATGATGGCAGTTAAATAAAGTGGATGTTAAAGAACATTTCTTGTTTCACAGTGCACATTACTCATCTTCCAGCGATGTAGTCTCCTCCCTTTTCAATTTCCTCTTTTTTTCCCCTCTCCTTTCTATTTGTCACCTTTTCTTCTTCAAGGTCATTTTCCAGATATAAAAACTCTGCATTTTCATTGCTGAAATTACTGATGTTTTTTTCTTTTCTTCTCAAATTATGTTTTTGTGCTCAGCAATAACACAGGAATGAATAAAAAGGTGTAGGAGCTGCAAGCTCAATCTTGACTGAAGTAATTGCATCTGTGGCTCCTTCATTTTTTTCTTGCCCCCCATCTCCTTTTCTTTTTACTTCCAGGTCAAAGCCAGTGTCTTTTGTTTAAAGAGACTTGTGAACTATAGAATTTAATAATTGGAAAGTAGCTAAGTCATTATAGAGTGATGAATGAATGAAAAGAGGATTGAATATTAGAGGATGATGAAAGAGAGGATGGATACATCCATTCAGAGGAGGGTTTGAGCTCACACATCATATATAATATTATTTGTGATCATGTTTATTCCCTTTTGTATAGATCATATTGAGAAGTATATATATATATATATATATATATATATATATATATATAAAGTATGTACGATTGCTAAAAATACATAATACAGACAACGAACTGCATTAAAAGTTTCCAAAAATAACAGGAAAACTCATCTCTGATGCAATATTCACAGGAAACAATCTGCTAAAAAATTATCCAAATTGCTCGTTATTGCGTTCACTCTTTGGGTAAAATTGTACAGTTTATCACTTGTTCTGTACTGTTGTTATTATTATGCATTAAATATAATATGAAATATCCATGAAATGTGTCACTTAGTCAGGGGTCGTCAGTTCACTCGATAGAAAAGGGGTCCCTGAAGGAAAAAGGTTGGGATGTATGGGGGACGGAACCTGCCAAAATCAAAAATAAATATATTAATCACTCATATATAACTATATCGACATAGTAACTTGGCTGTGAATGTATCTTAAACTTTGACAGACTAATACCTTCTGTAGGATGTTGTAATTTAATGTAGCCTTTATACATAAAAATATGTTAGAGTCCCGTTTTTCTTGCTTACATTTCATAAGGTAAATACAGAAATACAATTGCAGTATCAATTCATGCAAATTTATGTGGAAAATGCTTCCCATAAACATAATGTTCACGTGATGATGACCTAGGCTTTTATTTTGAAGAAAAAGTCTAAGGACGCGCCCCTTGTCATGACGTAGACGCTAGTGCGGAAGTAAATGGCCTGCCTTGTTTCCACATGGTGAAGATGGCTGCGAATGAGGAAAAACAACAGGGCCACAGACCCGGCGTATTTAAACAGAAAAACAAAGGCCACAAACATGGCAAGCACAGGACGAAAGGTGAAATCGAGAGAGAAAACAAAGGTAAGACGTGTTCAGATATAAAGTGTTACTTAACAGCTGCTGTTATAGCTTGTGGCTGTGGCTTTGCTCGAATCTGCAAACACACGTGTTGAGTTTTCTAGTGGGTTTCGGGGGTGGCATCAGTTACGCAGAGATAATGTGCTACATGTAAATCAAAAAATACATCTCTTTGTAAGAAATGACCGACAGTGTGACGTTGGTAAGTGCACCTAATTGCTAGTGTACATCCTTCAGGTGACCCATGACCTTTTTAAAGCACTGGGAACCAATCAGATCTCTCAGACATCTCAGGAGAGAAAAACAGTTGTCATTGTTGGCTTTTTTTTTTATTATTCCAAAATGTTAAATGGAGTTCTTCATAACTCAAAACTTTACATGCATATATTTTTATCATCACACATAATTGAATTAGAATTGCAACATTGTAGATTATAAATAATGCCACCCAGTCAGGGAATGAAATTAGCACCTGCCACCTCCCAAATACAGGGTAGTGGCAGGTGAAAATATCAGGTCACCTGCCACCATGGCAGACATAAAAAGCAATTCTAAAGCCTAAATTAAATATATGGTAACACTTCATTTTACAGGTCTACAAAGTTTATGGTAATTAGGTTATAATTAGCAAGTAACCTATTTGAAATTTCTTTGGAATTACTGCCAAATTACCCCAATATTTACCTATACATTTATTGAAAATTACTTTATTATAAACATTATTTAATAATTATATTCCGCTATTTCTCAATAGCTGGTAATTTATTTAATACATTTCCAGCAAAAGAATACTAAGTGAATTCATATGCTTTAATAGGTAACTTGCTAATTATCACCTATTTACCATTACATTTGTAGACCTGTAAAATTAAGTGTTACCAAATATAGTCATGCAATAAGGTTACATGATACATTCCACAATTCTACGGTCTGGTACCACTGACTCAGTGTTTACTATTTTAAAGCGTTCTACCTAGATTTCAGAAGTGGCAGACAAAAAAAATGAGTGGCCGGTAGAAATGTTCAGTGACCTGCCATAGTGGCAGGTGAGGAAAAGGTTAATTTCAGACCCTGCACCCAGTATATTTGCACTGCAACTTACACTACAAGTGTATGTATGTGATTCTATCATACAACAACATACACATTCAATTGAGAAGCTATTGCAAAGTTATAGCTCAAAGGAATAGTTGAGTATTTTTGACATGGAGGGGTTTGAGTTACACACTGCAAATAGAACTATGGACTTTATTTCAGTCTGCAGATCTTAATATGCACAGAGAGGATCCTGTTTAACTGAGCTGAGAGTCTGTCAGATAGAAATGAACTGCAGCAAATGGGACAAACAAACAAAAACTTTTAAATTGTCAGACAAACTGTTGGTTTGCCGCAATATCTCCGTCCACAGAATCTGAACTAATGTCCGTGTGTCTATATCTGTACGTTTAGTATTTATAGAAGATTTCTATTTCAAGTAAATATGAACTATTCCTCCCTTGTTCACTAGTTGAGAGAGGTGTTGATTGAACTCTGTGGTAACTTTTGAGGTGTTACATTGTGTAGTTGTTTTTGTGTCTACTTGTAATGACAACAAAGTATGGCCTCAAAAATTATCCATCAAATCAATACTGTTCTAAGAATTTAAGAAAAAAACTGAACATTATAAGCCTTGAAAAGTCCAGGCAGTCTTTGTTGCAGGGCTGTTGCATTGGATTGCACTGAACTCGACAGTTGTTTTTGATGTAATGTCCACCCAGCAGCAAAGATATTGTAGTATTGTAATGTGAATATCTTGTTCGCACACTATCTACCACAGATCTATGTACCGACAGCTTATCGTTACATTGTATGTTTTACAGGAAAAGGACATGTTCAAACCCAACAGCAGTTCAAAAACTTTTACTGTTCAATATGAGTTTGCAGTGATTGACACAAGCAGAATGTATGCAAAGCAGCACATGTTTACTTGCATGCATTAACATGTTGCAGCAGGGTGGTTGTGGTTTGTTTGCACAGTTGAAACATTCTTTTGCACTTTGTTTTTCATACAGTGCAGATACTATGAGGATTGCTCAATTAAGCATCCAAATCAGCCTTTGGAAGTGTGCACCTACATATGTATTTACCATCTTTTACAACATAGTAATAAATCCTTGTGTGGACCTGTCTCTCAGGGAGAGTGTCAGTGACGGCCCTTACCAAAAAACAGAGGAAGGAGCAAAAGAGGATGGACAGAAGGCACAAAGCCAGCCAGCTACGCAGGAATAAGAAAGACATGGTACGTTTTTATTTCACGCTCATGAAGAATAATCTCCTTTTGAATTCCTGATGGGTGTTGCAGAGTGTCCCGTGTTTCTTTGTCTTTTTTTAGGTCTTGACAGAAAAGCGACGTCTAGGCACCAGGGACGGTCCTCCTCATTTGGTCGCTGTGGTGTCCCTCCACGCTTTGGTCGACGCTGCTGCTGTCACCAAACTGCTGCGTGGGGAGGGCGCTGGAGGCATCGTACATCAGGAGCGGTGCGTCAGTGGCGTCAGCGACAGCTTTGGGCTGCTCCTGCCTCGTTTTAAGCAGAGGTTCACCTTTCTCAGCCAAAGCACGGGTATGTATTGAGTGATATGGAACAGTTATTGCTGATTGTTCCATGTTATAGGCCTTTGTTGTACTATTTTGTCTTTGTTTTGGGCATTATGTTGTCCCATTCTGAAACTTCTGTAATGGTTTCTTTGGACAGCTGACATACACTCCCTGCTGGATGTGGCAAAGATTGCAGACAGCCTTGTGTTTCTGCTGGACTCCACTGAAGGTTGGGACAGCTACGGAGATTACTGTCTGTCCTGCCTCTTTGCCCAGGGCCTCCCCAGCCATGGTGGGTATAAACCTGAACACTCCTTTGACACTGGGATTGACTGTTGTTGCAGCAGATTTTATGCATGATTTCAGATTTTTATAGTATATATTTTCTTGTCTCTCTTTCCCTACATTCACCCCATGCAGCACTGGTGTGTCAGGGTGTGTCTGATCTTCCTGTGAAGAAGCGGGTCGAGTCCAGGAGAGTCCTGTCAAAGATCACAGAGATCCGTTTCCCCGACGCCCGTCTCTTCCCTCTGGATTCGGAGCAGGACGCTACTCTACTCCTCAGACACCTGGGCACTCAGAGACAGAGAAAGCTCGGCTTCCGCTCCAGACGTTCCCATCTCCTGGCTCAGCACATCACTTTTACGCCCAACAGCCCCGCTGAGGGGACAGGCAGCGGACCCACCGGCCTGGGCACCCTCTGTGTCTCTGGGTACGTCCGCGGCCGCCCTCTACAAGTCGACAGACTGGTGCACATCAGCGGACATGGAGACTTTCAGCTCAGTCAGATTGATGCTCCATCAGACCCTCTTCCCCTCCACTTAACAGCAGCCAGACCAGCAAAGACTGGCAAGGGAGGAGAAGTTGACATGCTGGTAGGTGGAGAGACTTGAAACATCCCAGTGAATATCCGCTGTTCTTAAAAATGTAAATGTCACAATATGAGTGATAGTAAGTGGGCTAGAACATGCAAAAACACTGCTATGGTCTGAGTTGACTTTTAACACTTTGTTTTGGATATTCTTTGCAGTTAGTTTAATCTAAACATTTCCCATTCACCTCAGTCATCATCTGTGTTCCCCACAGGATGGAGGTGATGATGCGGCTCCAGTGAGGGTGCTCATGAAAGCAGACCCATCCTCCAGGGAGTGTCTGCAGGCAGAGGCCGAGGTGGACCCCATGGACGGAGAGCAGACGTGGCCAACGGAAACCGAGATTCTGGAAGCTGAAGGTGCAGAAACAGAATGTACACATGATAGCATTTTGAGATGATAGAATCAGTAAGATGAGGATAAGATGTAGTTCAGTGTAGGGGTTAGAGCAATCACAGTTTGTTTTTGTATTGGAGCGATCTTGTTGCACTGGGATCAACACCAAATTATCACTGTGAGGGAGGTCACCCTGGCAAGTCTTCAAGTGACTGGAAATAATTGTATTGAGGAAACTTTGTACAAATGATGCTGGTTTGCCACATTTTCCTTGATTACACTTTTATATTACACCGTGATCTGACATCTTGGAGTGAGTTTGATAGATAAAAATAGATTTGATAGATAAACTTGACCAGGGAGTTACAGAAAAAAATGTGTACATAGCTGCCATGTCACCTCCAATTAGCTCAAACCAAAGAGAAACTGTGCATTGCAATATTTTGTTTGCTTACAAGCACCTGACACAAAATCATTTCTGCCAACCAGAAATGATTTGTGTACTAAAATGCCTTTCTTGATTTAAAATGTGGTTAGTTTAAAGAAACTGGGCTATGTACAATTTAAACCTGCCACAATAAGACAGGACTCTAAATGTTTCTTTGCTGTTCCTCTCTGGTGTTTTAGAGGCCAGGAAGAGCAAACGTGTGATGAAGGTCCCCAAAGGAACATCGGAATACCAGGCCTCGTGGATTGTCGATGAAGACGACGAGGAGAATGGAGAGATAGACGAAGAAAGCAGTGAAGAGGACGATGATGACGACGACATGTTGGACGAGGCCATGGACGGAGAGGACGAGGACGAGGACAATATCTCTCAGATATCTCAGGTATGTTAAGCCTTTATCACAGACAGCGGAGAGATGAGTGGAAGGTCGCTATCTTAACCTCTAAGCCGTGGTGCTCTTCACAGGTACACGCATAACAGAGGGAAGCTTGGTCTCGATTATTGAGCATTTTCTTTGGCATACTCTATATCTCTATAGTTTGAATAATTCAAGAGGCAGTATGATTGCAGAGTGTCAGAGGAAACACTCTAATGCTCAAATACGTTTGAACAAAGTTGGGTAAAAACTTTGCTTCCAGCAAAAATAAGCACAAATGTCCACTGCAAGTTTGCAGATACCAAGCTGTCATTTTCAAATTGTCGATTTTCTTGAAACTAAAAAAGGGAGCAATGACATGGATTTAGTTCATAATGATATGAGTTAGAGAAAATGCTCAAACCCTCACTTTGTGGGAGTCTACAAATATACTCAATTATTAAAATTGTTGTTAATTTTCTATTTTTCTTTGATTTATCAATTAAAGGGCATGTCCATTATTATCATTACTTTTTTTTAGGTTTTCTATCATTCTGTAGCTTCCCAGTGGTGTTCCCTATGTATTCAAATCCAAACATAAACATTTTAGTCAAAGTATGTACTGTATGTTTTAGCATCAAAATTTTATTTTCCCAAGCCCTTCTAAAATCTTTTCCCCACATGACCTGATGTAGGTTTCTGCATGATGATGCTGCTACATATACAGTATATATAGTCAGTGCATTAATGTAACAAAAAGTAACTTGGCAGTCAGCTTCTCCAAACTGGGAGTTTGGAGAAGCTGACAGGAGTACCGTCACGTTTGTTTGGATCCGAAAGTCACACAATAACACAAACACACTAACCGATCAATGCAACGGTAGACCAGTAACTCCCATGTTCTGCGAAATAAAATTACTGTTTTTGTGAATGTAGTCTGGTAGTTTGGAAGACAGCGTCAGCTTCAGTTCCCCGTTGAAAAGGGCTGTCTAACGGTGAGGTTATTCTAAATATAGCGTACATTTAAAGTGATATTGATTTTTTTTTAGGTGGCTAAATACGTTTTTCTGCTGCTCCCGTCCACAGCCGCTTTACCTCGCCGTCAGACAGCCCTTTCTGACGGGGAGCTGAAGCTATTATATCGCTCTCTTCAAAGCCACCAGACCACATTCACAAAAGCTGTAATTTTTACCTCGCAGAACGTGGAAGTATACATACAACCCCACTTTAAAAAATCCGAACTAACCCTTCAGTTATTTCCAAACTTGGCACAGCTGAGTTTGACTCAGCTAGTTATTCATAACCTTATTGATTAGCTTCGATAAGCTTACTTTGGTAACCTACGTCACTGCTTTTTGCTAATGGCTCAGTGGGTGTTTCCGTTTGAAAAAAAGTGGAGCAGTACGCAGATGGACCGCCCTTTAATAGTTTCAGCAAAAGAGGGTTAGTTTGTTCAGCTGCTTCTTGTTGTCATAGCAACGGTGTGGCTGCAGTCAGACAGTGTAATCTCCTGGAGGATGATGAGGACAGTAATCTGTGTGGAGAAGCTCTGAAGGGGTGAGCGTCAGTTTGTTCCGGGGGCTGGAGCGGTGCATACGTGACCCACCGTCAGTGCACCTCGTAACTGAGAGGCACTGTTTGTTTTCTCAGTGTCTGTCGCTGGCCTGCAGTGCCAGGCTGCTCACCACCACAACAATAGTGTTTGGAGCAGGAGTCCCGAGAGAAGCCTCCTGTCTTCCTGTCCTGTGAACAGAACTTCCCGTCTGGACGAAGGGAGGGGTTCGACCATTTATTTATTTCCAGCTCTGCTTGAAAAGAAAGTCGGGGAAGCTCTCCTTACGCAACAGGTTTCATTACGATCCGTGATTGTTGTTAGTGTTTGATGTCGAGGTTAACGCACAGGGATACGTATTTAGGAGAGGGTAACAATGGGGAAAAAGGGTACTTCAAATGATAATGATTATTATTATTGCAGCGAGGATGTTGGAAAGGTTGTGAATCAACCCCATGCTGGGTGGTTTCCCCTCATGTGTCTGGCTCTGCCTGTAATCTGCCAGTTGAGTGAGCACTTTAAAGCATGTCCTCTTTGATGATTCATTTCCTCATACAAATATATTGCCCACGGAAGTCGAGTTTTTTAGATATCGTAAGAGCGAATGTCTGGAAACATAGACAGTCGTTTGTAGACACACTGGGAACGACACACGATTTAAATATATGCAAACCAGGGGTTCCCATAGTTTGAATTCTGGCAGCTCCTTATCACATACCGACTCAAAACACGGTCCTTATTGTAGCCGGGTCAGTCTTGTTTATGTTTGGCTGTAATACAATTTCTATATTTAAAATCTCTTTGAGTGCACTTGTGTTCCCAACATGTGCATCTGGTCATTGTTTGTAAAATATCGAGGCTGCAATTTCGAAAAATGGGGAGGCAAAAAGCTGCGTATATATAAAAATAGCTTTTGTAATAGAGGAGTGCAACAACAGTATTACTTATACAGAACAGCAAGAGAATAGCTGTTTATCTATGCATATCTTGATTTGGTTTTGTATGCGCAAAATGACTGAACACTGAAATCTTTGAGGTAGTGGCTCATAGTTTGAACAGGAGAAGCCTCTAGCAGTAAGGGAAGGGGGAAAACAAATCGACACAGCATAGTATCGCGATATTTTGCGTGGCAATGTTGTATAGACACACGGCCGTCAAGTATCGATCTTTTATTTTATAAACTATTAACCTCTTAACAATCCAACGCTATTCTGTCTTTCAGAGGTTGTAGCAGGCTCCGTTTTAAAGCTAGAGTGAAAATATTGGTATCATATGAAACTAGAAAACCCAAGGAATCGATTGGTACCTATGTCACGTTAGCTTGTCGGGAAGAACGCTAAATAACGCTCCAAAGTTACGCTAAATTTTGGCGAGGAAAAACTGGCTTTCAAAGGGGCCCCCTCGACCTCTGACCTCAAGATATGTGAATGAAAACTCTGAGATGAGAGTGAAAATTGTACCTTATTAGATGAAACAGAAGGACAAACTACATAATTTGCAGTTGAAAAAAGGTAATAATAAACCGTATAGTGATAATATTGTATCGTGGGGTCTCTGGTGATTCCCACCCCTACTAGCAGTGCTGGTAAACATTGTATATACAGTATAGCTCTGAGATGTCTGCCTCCACCGCAATACTAGAGGTTGTGACCAGGCTATCATATCTAAAAAAAACAACTTTATTTTTGGCTATTTGAATTGATAACACATAGACAAGAGGAATCACAAATTAATGTTGCACTAGCAACTTTTTAATGTTGGTAATAGGCACATATAAGGGTACAGGGAAGCTATATCATATTGAGGAAAATTGTACTATATACTATCTGTTCAGGAGCCAGGTTCAGGCTGTGCTTCAGATGAAGAACAAGAAGAGGAGGAAGAGGAGGAAGAGTTGTGCTCCACAGAGCAAGGTGGAGCAGATCAGCGCTATGATCAGCACATTGATAAAGCTGCAGAAGAAGAAGGCCTAAAACGCTACCGCGAGGCCCGAGCCAATGAACTGTTTCCCGACGAGGTGGACACGCCCCTCGACGTGGCGGCTAGAATAAGGTCAGTTCTGCTTTCTTCTATCCTGGACGACGAATAAATATGCAAGTGATGTGAATTTAGGTTAGAGGGAAAACAAATTTGGAGAGAATTTACTTCATGCAGTTTGATCATTGCCATATTTCGTTCTGTTGCCTGTCTAGGTTCCAGCGCTACAGAGGCCTAAAAAGTTTCCGCTCCTCGCCGTGGGACCGCATGGAGAACTTGCCCCTCAACTACTCGCGTATCTTCCAGTTCCAGAGTTTTGATCGCACTCGCCGCCGCATACTGGCCGAGGCTGCAGCTGAGGAAGAGGGAGCCATGGTAAAAAAAAAAAAAAGAGTGTCTGTCTTCATTTGTAAATACACTTTTGTTAGATCTTTCTTCACTGACTCTGCTGCCCCTTCTGTTTTCAGGTGGGCTGGTATGTGACGCTGCACATCATCGATGTGCCGTTTTCTGTGATGGAGAGCGTCCAGTCAGGCAGACCTCTGATGATGGTGTCTCTCTTGCCCCATGAACAGAAGGTCTGATCCACAGTTTTTGACATCCGAAAGCCTTTATTACTGTCCCGTTTGTCACACCGACAGTCCAGTATTACTGTTATTGACTTTTCTGACCTCTTTATTTCTTCCTCTGTGCACAGATGTCAGTGATGCACCTCCTGGTGAGGAGACACCCCAGCAACACAGAGCCGATCAAATCTAAAGAGGAGCTGGTGTTCCACTGTGGATTTCGGAGGTTCAGGGCATCTCCCATCTTCTCTCAGCACACTTCAGGTAGAACACCTGTTAATCGAGCAAACGTGCCCCTCAGCATACTCTTATTTCAACCTTAATCTCTTCTTAATTAAACAAAATTGCCCCAATACAGAAGACCTGAGAGCTATAAATGACCACATCTACACAAAGTTGGTAGAAAAATAACTACTACATATTAAGGGCTCACTCACACCAACATTAACAGTTCCATTTTGTACCAAAATCAATTCAGTTCAATGGAACTGTTGCGACAGAGGCAACAACCAACAGTAGCCACGGCATAACCATCAAGGATTCACTACGCCACCAAGCACCTCCAATTGTACAAAAACGCTCAGATAAATTTCAACAATTTATTGTAATTATTTTCACAATAGGCGTTTTTTATTGTGTTCACACCGCCTATTTCACAGTAGGTACTCTCCCAGCACAAGAGGAACGGTGAGTGACGCAAGTGTACGGTGATTAGTTGAACACATGAGCCAGTGCAGCACCGGCAACCACCATTTTTTAAAAACTGTTTAGCCGTGTAAACAACAGACAACACAAAACACAAACAACAGCTCGTAACGAAAATAAATGGAAGAAAACACGGACAAATGGACCGTCAGTGAAGTCCAGTAGTTAACCCGGTCATGAGCACACAGCCACTGAGCAAAAGAACGAGTGCGAACCACCGCTTCAGCGTCTTGCTTGTTTTTTTCTGGTTATAGGACAGTGTCTTTACGCAAACCCAATTATTCGTCGTTTGATAGCATTATGGATTTGTTGTTACTTCTATTCAAGACCATATTAGCAGATTGCAGAAGCAGGTGGTCTGAAACAGATTTAGCTGCTGGGATATACAGTAGTAAATGAATTATTGAGTGTTGAACTGGGCTCTGCTCACCTCTAGCTGACAAGCACAAGATGGAGCGCTTCCTCAGGCCAGATGCCCCCACCGTGGTGTCGGTGTTCGCTCCCATCACCTTCCCCCCCGCGGGAATCCTGCTCTTCAAACAAAAGAACGATGGTGAGATGAAAAGTTCTGTGTTTACTTGAGAATAAGTAGATTTCATTTGTGGTCTGGCTGCCTTGATTTTAAACTTTTGACCATCAGTTCCCTTGTCTGTTTTTTTATTTAATTATCCACTTATTCTGTACTGGTATTGTGTTCTTGTTCTGTGCCTTTTGTAGGCATCCAGGACCTGGTGGCTACAGGCAGTCTGCTCAGCTGTGACCCTCAGCGTGTCATGCTGAAGAGGCTCGTAGTGAGCGGACACCCGTTCAAAATTAACCGGCGCTCTGCGGTTGTCCGTTACATGTTCTTTAACAGGGGTAAGGAGGATGTTCACATACTTTTACATTACTATGACTGCAGAATATTACTGAACGTTTGACTTCTCTGTGACTTTAAAGCATCATGGTTCTTTTGTTTCTCCCTGCGACAGATGATATCATGTGGTTCAAGCCAGTGGAGCTGCGAACAAAGTGGGGTCGGAGAGGCCACATCAAGGAGGCTTTAGGTGAGAAAATGTTACAACGAAACTCGGGTGTCAGCAACAAGGTCTGTTATCTGTATAATTCTGACTCATATTTTTTATCTTTTCAGGAACACACGGTCACATGAAGTGTGTATTTGATAATCAGCTGCGCTCTCAAGACAGTGTCCTGATGAATTTGTACAAGAGAGTGTATCCTCGCTGGACATATGACCCCTACGTGCCCTTGTCTTTACCCTGGGTCAAGAGAGAGATCACCGTGGAGATGGACGACTTGGACATGGAATAGTGGAGGGTCAACATGACAACGAAACAAAGACACAGGACATGTATTTACATAAATACTTAAACATCAGTGTGATCACATGACCTGTGTAATGTGTATTAAATATAACTGTTTTGATCCAAAGTATTTCTTTGTTAATTATTGTTCATCTTGAGCCATTTTTGCTACGAAGCCTCTAACTTGCTGCTGAGTCTGTTTCGGCCACTAGATGGCAGCGATGAATAAGTCTTCATAAAGCTTCTTTGTTTGAGCAACTCTTAACTTTGTTTAAAATGGGTCAAAAATGAGTGACTGCCACTGAACAAATATTGCTGTGTGTGTGCTGAGTAGTTTAGAATTAAATGAGGGCCGTTGCCAGAGCAACTGGCAGGTCAATAATAGTTTTTACATTAGTCATGTATCAAGCCCATTACACTGGCAACTTTGAAGTCATGCAGCTGTGGCTCAAAGCCTGCAGTCACGCTAAAATGCACTAACTGGGACAAAATCATTATATAGATGTTTGTGATATTTGAGGGGAACTACGCCCATTGTCAAAATTCATACATGTTATTCCTATGGTCTGAAACAGTCCAAAAATGTTAGTAAACATAAACAACTCTCTCCCAAATCCAAAAACTAGAGTGCCAAAACTCAAACTTGTGATGTCATCAAGTATAAAGTCTGGAACTGCTCCAGTGACAATGAATTGGCAAAGATGTTATATATCAGAGGTTTTCAAAGTGGGAAGCGGGGCTCCAAAGAGTTTCTGGGGAGTCTCAGAAAATGGAAGTGAAAAAATATAACATTAGTTATCAAAAGAAGATCATATAGAATAGACTAAATGTGAGTGATTTGGTTAAAGAGAGAGTTCAGAGATGCAGTTTTGGGGAATTTTATTGTCTTTCCCTCTTTCCCAGAGTCAGAAACTAATAAATGCCTTAAGACAGACCTTTTTCTGTGTATTTGTTGTAGTATTAAGTTAGGTCAAACTGCAATATTAGGCTATCAAATAACATAATCATGATCCCATAGACATCCAGGAATTGAGCGAAACTAAGCAAGTAAATTGAAAGCTTTGTCTGAGGGGAGGCCCACAGGCTGAGACTTTGAAAACCCCTGATCTAGATGATGATGATGACCAGGGGATTGTTCTGAGTATTATGGGTACATTTTCTGTTTCATAACTGAGATCACTACAATAGAATAAAGCTCATTTGGGTATTAAAAAAAAGTCCACAAAATCAGTCTCCCATTCATTGTCTATGGAGCAGCTCCAGATTTTATACCCTATGACCTCACATGTTTGAGACTTACTTCTTTGGTTTCTGGCTTTGAGAGAGAGAGTGGCTCATGTTCACAGATATTGATTGAACTTTCCTAGGCCATGGAAATTACATATTGGAAATCTTAATTTAGGTGGTGTTCCCCTTTAATCGTGGAAAAAGAACACCCAAGTTGCACTTTTAAGCAAAAATCACTGCCCATAATATCTCTGAGTGACTCGTGGCCTCTTAAGATTTTGACAAATAGCAGCTTGTCTGGTTCATTTATTTATATAATCTTTTATCACAAATATGCCTCAGTGGACTTTATAAATAAGACCTAATTAATCACCAGTCTCTGAATGAATTTAATACAGTATGAAACAGCATAAAGCTCAAAATACAAGACATTTAAGCTACTTTTTAAGCTACATGGCACCACCAACACCACATCAGTGTGAGGGCAAGAGAGCAGCTTTACAAACAATTATTCTCAAAACACATTGTGCTCGGCTTTCCTGTCACAGGGTGATTCATTGATAGAATTTACAAGCGGTGTGCCAAATGTATGAACATCTGAAAGTAGAAGTATTTATAGCACTTTGCTTACTAACAGCGGCATACACCCCTTCACACACACACACACCCTGCTCTCTCTCTCTCTCTCTCTCTCTCTCTCCATGGTGGTCTGGCCCTGACCTGAAGCCTCTAGTCAACACACTCGGATCACGACCTCTCTGTTGCTCTCAAACTGAAATGCTTTGTGTCCTTCCCTGCCCCGTTCTTTCTTGCTTAGGGAAAACACTGATTTATAAATTGCAGTATTTATCATAAAGCTGAGCTCTTGCATGCTTGCAGCAACATGATTCATCCTTTGGGCTGTGCTGGGACTGCACCACAGAGGCATGCCAATATGTCTGGGAAACCAGAAGGTGAAGACTTGGGGATGGAGAGGAGAACATGATCCAAGAAACGGAGGGGAGCAAAAGTTCACCGTGTGCAAAAAAGTCCAAGTAAAAAGATAATACAATCGAGAAAGACTAATGTCTCCATTGCCCATGGGGGGGCAAGCTGGGAGCTCTGGACAGTTTTGTGGTAACACTCAATTTATTTCCTACTTTAGTATTTTTTTTTTTTTTTTTTACATGTATTAAGGCAAGGGCACAGTAACAGTGATGTGTTGAACACATCTTGTTAAGGCCGAGGGGAGGGGTGTTCTGCTGGCCAGCAGTTCATGGCGAGGGGAGGGGGAATTCAATACCCCCTTGATGGAGAATGCTCTTAAAGTAACACATGTACAAAAACAGTTTAGATGCGCACACTACATTTTTCCCTGACACTATCAATTTGAAACAGATAAACTGTTTGGGGACCAACTGCGACGTGGTAAAGCTGCATCCAGCCCATAAGTGAACTGTGTGTTTGGCACAGGCCGCCGTCACAAGACATGAGCGCTGGTGACTTAGTGCTGTTTGGATCCGGAATGTCTTGTGGTTCCCAGTTCACTGCCACCACACTTAGTTGGCTCCCACTGAAGATATAATGGGTGAGAGATTTTTCCGTTGGATGTGGATAGAAAAAACGGAAGGAGAGAGAGAAGGGGGCAGCGAGGGAGTGAGAGATAAGGGAAGAGCCAGTTGATGTTTCAGCGTGAATAAAACCAGAAGTGGTGGGAGGAAGCAGTCGAAAGGAATGCAAAAAAAGGGGGATGCATAGAATTTGGAAATTAAAATAAAAAGTTAGTGGGTGAGAGAGAGAGACAGAGTGAAATGGAGGAGTGTGAGAGTCTAAGGCGGTGTGGGCGAGGGAATAGGAGAGCGAGAGTGGCTGGCGTTTATGGATTGCAGATGTGGCGCTATGGGGTTTTGGCAGGGGCCGTGCGCGCCTGAATCCTGCACCGGCTGGGTGGCACCGGGGTGAGAGGGAGGTCACTGCACCGCAGCACACAGCCCATAAAACACTGAGAGTAGTGGGGGAGAGGAGAGAGAGAATAGGCCTCAAATACACACTAACCCAGTACGGCAGGGCAGTGGGGGTGAGCAGATCACACTTTGGGTTCAAGCACGCACAGGCAAACACCCTACATATGTTGAGTCAGGCTCCCAATAAAGCCATAGGTCAATGCATAAGATTTAGCCTGAAGTGGAAAGCTGATATGCTTATCTCAAATGTAATAAGGATGAGCCCTCTGTATACACCTCCCCCAACCATGAAAAATCACGCCCTCTTCACTGTTAAAAAGGACATTTTCCACTTCTGTACACATTAAGGCTGAATTTATTACAAGTGCTTTTGACAAGATTACAAAAGAGAAGCAAGCCAGCCACGTGTAAAGCACAAATGTTCATCCAGTGTCTGTTCTCTTAGGTTCATACTCCCATTTTCTACTGTTTCTCTTTCCATCCTCATCATTCCTCATCTTCCTTGGGAAGCACTGGTGGACTCAAGGGCCACCAAGAGGGGCGACCGCAGCAAAAGTGCCCTCTTGGATGCCCTTATGGTAGATAAAACATGATAAAGTGCCCTCTAGGGTGCCCTTCCAGTGGAGAAAATGTGATAAAGAGCCCTCTAGGGTGCCCTTCCAGTGGAGAAAATGTGATAAGGTGCCCTCTAGGGTGCCCTTCCAGTGGAGAAAATATGATGAAGTGCCCTCTAGGGTGCCCTTCCAGTGGAT
>CAKALU010037561.1:0-53440 GCA_916700995.1 Hozukius guyotensis | reverse complement strand
GTGTGTGCCGAATTATAATGTCGACCCTATAGATTCATAATCCGAGTTTTATTTTTAAATTAATCCAACTGTTGCTCGTCAGTGAATGTGGATACATTAAAATACCACATTATTAAATTGAGTTTTGCGTGACGTTCTTTCCATTAATGAGGCGTATCGGGGGCCACAGTTCAGGCAACGTTAGGGTTTATTGGACTGGAAAACGCTGATAACATTAACGTCTGTTTGTGAAGCCAATTGTTTTGTTATCTGCTGTTTGTTTGCCCAGGTCTGTAGAAAACGACAGGCTGTGTTTGCAAAAGCCATGTCTGTCATATGATAGCAGAGCTCTAAATTCATGCGGCAATTCAATAGTTGTGTTAAAGGCTGGGAGGATTTCCACATGTGAGGCAACAGCTGGATTCACCAGGGATTTTCTCGGTGCATCCCTGTTGTTGTCCATGCATGCAGACCTCAGGTGAGAGGCTGTTGATTCATATTTGGTTATTATTCCATACAGCCTGTCAAATCCTGAAGGCAGAAACCAGACTATACAGACAGACAGACAGACGAGGTAAACCCCACAACAATTATGGAGTCCTGTCTCATTGGAATAGAGAAAGCGTTTAGACAAGCTCCATTTAAACTGCGCCTTTAGGCCTAATGTCAACTGGCTGAGTGTCAAATGGTATTCACACCCAAATAACCAAATAATCAATAACTTTTAGAAATGGCTTGTTTTTCTTATGGACCCTGGTGTTTTACTGTGGAGGGAGAACATTGTTGGAATAACAGGGGAACTCATTCTTCAATCAAAATGAATAATAAGTGCTATTGATTGTCTTTTAATAGGCCGAACTGAAGGTTAAATCTTAAAATGTTACTAAGCATGTTTGCCAACATGTAAGTCAATTTAAACTCTATGATACAGTTTGTGCAATAGTGTTCATAGATGAATTGAGTATTTGCAGATGACGGGACTTATATCTAGGACTGCAACTAACATTTATTTTCACTATCAATTATTATCTTGTCAGATGTCTTGACAAACTTGCCAAAACTCAAATTAGATTTACTATAGGCTATAAAACAGCTAATTGAGCAGGAACAAGAGCATGTTGAAATGATGAATCAGTTATCAAAATAGATTTAGCATTTAATGGCAATAGGAAAAAAAAAGATGAATCAACTAATCCTTTCAGCTATATTTGCCAACACGCAAGGCATCTATACTTTGTGCAATAACATGTTCATAATAGAATTGATGAATGTATTGTTTGCAGGTGAACAGCCAGGATTCAAGTAGATGTTTCACATTTCATTTGTTCAGTTAACTGTTCAATCATTTTATTTCCCAACATGAAGGTCTAAATGCTTTCAAAGCCTTCTCCAAACTGCCCGGAGTAAAAGTCTAGTATCAAACTCATCATTTCTTTATAGGGCTGAGTATCAAACTTTAACACCCTTTTTTGGTGTAGACCGAAATGTGTCTGTAGTATCTAGAATAGAAAAGTGTTAAATATCAAATGTCAGATTTTTAGGCTACTTACTCTTTAATCAGTCATCTGAATTCTGAAATCTTTTCTAACTTTAACCACTAGTTCATTTAGACAGAGCTTTTTTATTTAACACTGGTGCATTGAGCAGTTTGCCACATATTGGTAAATAAAAAACAAGCTTCAAACATGTTTATATACTGTATATAAGTAAGTAGATATATATTGACACCCAAGGCCTAGGCCCTTGCTGTATTTATTAAATTTTTGTTTGGATAAATGTAGTGATATTTGGGTATATCAACTCTAAACATGTTAGAATCAGTCTGTAAAATACCCATCCTGTGTAAGGTTTTAAACTCGGTGTCATGTTTTGGGGTATTCCTTACTAATTTCCATTCATGTTTTTACATTAAAGTGGTCATAGGGAAGAGTATGGCAGAAAGCATTAGTTATTAGCAGCTGCAGCTAAACTGTATCAGTGTGTACCCTCAGTCTAATGGACCTTTAAAAACACATTTGACTTACTTACTTGTATTAATGTTTCCACGGTGAGCTGCAGGATGAGGATGTCTTTTCAACAGACAATTGTTTAAATAATGCAGATGAAGGTATAATCTTATGTGAAATATGACCACCAACTGCTGCTTTTCTGGTTAGGGTAATTTATCTTACATCTTAACCAAGCCATTGCATCTTCATCTAAGATCCAGATTTTTTTTTGCAAGGAATATTTAATTATTATATTTTTGATTAGTTCAGAAACTCTGTAGATTATTTTCAGTGATCTCAGTCTCCAGTTTAATTTCTATTTATCCAGTCAACCCGTCTACTGGGATGTACTCTTTAAAGCTGCATTAATTGATTTTTATCTATTTATTGGCCACTTGAGGGCAACAGAACAAACTGTAAACACAGCACCAACGACGTTATCACCATATAAAGTTGCCAAGGTGCGGCGCATCTGGCAGACAGAGCAATAAGCGTTAATTTTGGAGTCGTATTCAATATTCAAGTCAAAATTCGCTCTCCTTTTAGTTCTATGTTGGTCTCCTGAGAAAAAATATCAGTCTCTTTAGCTGCTAAATGCCCCACGATGGTTGCTAACTTTGTCACTCTGCTGTTTGGTGCTTAGGCAGGTAGTGTACAGTGGTTTTATGGGAGCTTTGTCACAAATAATAGTTACCTGCTGCAGGTGAGACTGAACCAAAACAGTGAAATACGGGCCGTAAAACCAAAACAATGAGCTGAAAGACACATTGTTAATATAACATTATTGATTAGTGTAGCTTTAAAGAATAAGTTAACTTGTTGTCCTCTACAAATGATGAAGACAGTACGGGTTATGTATAATCTCTCCAAATAGGATGGTTGTGTACAGTGATGGAAATTAATTTTTTTGTCCACCTGCCACTGTGGCTGGTGGACTCGAAAATCTACCAGCCACTGAATAGATTACCATTGGCTGGTGAGTGAAGCAAATCTAGTAGCCACTTGCTTAATTTACCAGTATTTGACTGGTGGCTGGTGCTAATTTCCAACCCTGGTTGTATAGCAGTTTTGATTTTGACCTTCATAAAATGCTCATCAGTCTTTTTCTTTAAATACTACAACCCAGCGTCTTGGGTGATCCGATCACAAGTGGACAGCTCTAGTAGTTCTCACACCTGGCACACCTAGAATACATCTCAACATGCATCTTGAGTGACCACTTGTGATCAGATCTCACTTCTCCGCTCTATATGCAAATAAACACGTCAATGATTTCCGTTTGCAAAGACCAAATGCGTTGTTGTTTTTAACCGGCAGTATAGGCAGCAATGAACTTCCCATGTAGTCCGCCAGTAAAACCAAAGAAGATGAAGAAGAAATGCACTTCCTGTGCCTAGTCTGCTGGAAATTAAAAGAAGAAGAAATCAAAACAATTCCTGACTAGTATGCAGTATGAAACGGTTAAAGTGATATATTTGCAGTATGCTAGACGAGGCTTAAGCCTTTAAACCAGCTCTTAAAGCACTGGACAAAAAAAACGGACTCGTATACCACTATTACAATATTATCGAACAATACAACTTTGATTTAGTTGTTTATGTTATGTTTGTTTACTTTATAAGATACTGCAGGTTTAAACTATTTATTCTAACAGCTCATAGTGAGTGAGACAAACAGGATCATCAACGAGGGGAGATGGGAAATATAAAACATTGCTCGACAAAATTTACGTTACTCAAACTGCTTTTTCAGTTACAGAAACAAAACAGTGGACTGATCTCCCTACAAATAGTAAAGAAATGTTAAAAATGGTCATGTTGTCTCAGCAGGTATCTCTCTGCCCCGTCAGAGGCTGCTCTTTCCCTCGCCAGTCTGCTGCTCTGTAGCCGGTCTGTGAGCGACACTGGCCGGCTCTCCAGCGAGCTACGCTTGCGGGCGATTGTGGAGCTTTTCAACTCCAAAAAGGCAGATGATTAAAGGTTCCTGTTAATTTATAATGGACATTTGTATTGTGATATTTAAACAAACCATCCATCAACAAGGAAATAAAAGCCCCTCGCCTACAGACCGGTCTCTTGAGAGAGCTCCAGCCAGCTCACAGCGGGGTCTGAGAGCGTGACTACCCGGCTGGAGAGGTGACAACCCCAGCAGGCGCTAGCTAGCTGTGACGGCAGTTTGTGGAGCTTCTAAACTCCAACAACAGTGGAGCAAATGTTCGATTCGCCATGTAATATTCTAAAACTGTCAATAATCTAAATCTACACAGTTGATTTCTCGCCTCAAAAACTTTCAGAAGTGAATTTTAAAAAAAAAATGTAAAAAAGGTATAATTTTTGGCTGCTGTTGTTGTAACCATAGCCTGTAGCGATCCAGCACTTTGTGTGATACAGTAGGCGAGGTAGACTGGTCCGATGCATACTGGAGAGTTTTTCCTAAACAGTTCGACATCCGGGTACTTTTGGCATACTGGAGATCTTGCTTTTGTTCGCATACTGCATACTACATACTACATACTACATTTTGGCCAAATCAGTACGTACCTCTAGTATAGTATGAGGTTTTGAATACAGCCTTGGTCTATTCTATGGCGTGTCCCAAAATCGTCCAAGATGTTTGACACACTCCTAATATTTCTCTATGATTTGTTTTTGTACATACTTCCGCTTGTGACGCAGAGGACGTCTGTTGAGTAGGCGGTCCATCAGTGTGGCACAGGACACATTCGCATATACACCGCTAAAAGAATGTGGCCATATGCGGCCCAGACCACCTCTGAATGTGGTCTGGGCGATCGGATCTCAATGCGTCCTCAATGGGTGCATTCACACCTGTACTTAGGGCACTTATGATCAGATCACCCAACACACATGTTAAAGAGGACCTATTATGCTTATTTTCAGGTGCATGCTTGTGTTTTGGGTTTCTACTTGAACATGTTTACATGCTTTAATGGTCAAAAAATGCTTTGCTCATACCGGCTGTGCTGTAGCACCTCTTTTCACCCTCTGTCTGAAACGCTCTGTTTAAGCTCCTGACCCCCCCTACTCCTGAAAAGCCCAGTCTGCTCTGATTGATCAGCTGGCCCACTGTTGTGATTGGTCAGCCAAACTAAACTCTTTGGACTCCACCTCCACTCTAACGAGCTCTATTTGAAGGTGTGCCAAACTAGCCACTAGGCAGGTATTATGCAATTGTGTTACTTGGTGACATCACCATGTTATGGAAGAAAAGGTGGGACTTCTCCAAGGCATTTCAGGCAGTTCAGGAGCAGTGTTTCTGTGGGGGAGAGTAACTCCCTTTGGCGTGGATTTTGTAACTTTGCAGACCTTTTACATGCATAAAAAACTATATAACACACTAAAGGAAAGGGAGAAGCATAAAAGCATTATAGGTCCCCTTTAATGCCAGGTGTAAACAGGGCTCAATACACCATACACGTACATGCAACCTCATGTAGACATAGAAACAGTGGAATCACAGATATCACCTGCCAGCTGATACACAGCATGTAAATCCTCATTCTCACAGGTGAGGTAATCTGACCTTTTACGATCTAACCTGGAACAGCAGTGACGCAGCTTTGCTGTGAGGTTTTGGAGGTTGTGGTATGTCAGCTCTGCCAGCACAGAGAGACAGTGAGTGCTTCTCACCAGTAGGCTTCTTTGATTGCGAGCTCCTCCTTTCTCAGGAAAAGCACAAACCTTCTGATTGCAGGCAATTTTTATGTAGGCAGAGACCGCCTTATTTTCCTGGAATTTGCCTCCTTTAAGAGTAGAACTATACTAGTCAGCAGTGGTAGAATGCATGAATGACTGCTGTGTATGAATCAGACCTGTATATTGGTTTCACATTTGTCAATATGTTGTGCAAATGATGATGTATAGTTCACAGCTTTAAGGGTTTTCCAATGACATGAGCTCAATGGCAAATTGACAGTTTGACATAGTAATCCTGACCCCAGTCTACCGATCTGTTTGATGTTGTTGTTACGATAATGTAAAGCTTTATGCTTTTAAAGCAGCATTATGTGATCTTTTTGGACACTTGGGGGAAGCGGAGCAAGCTGTAAACACAAAACTGACCTATAGTATCACCTTATTAAGCTTTTATGGCTAACATGTTAGCAAACAGTTGCGTATTTACATATCCATCAGACACAGAGCAATATTACCATTCATTTGGAGTCGTGTTGACGAATGTAAGTCCAATATTCACTCTCTTTTAGCTCTGTTTTGGTCACCACCAACACTTGAGAAAAATATCTGTCTCTTTAGCTGCTAAATGCTCCACTATGTTCTAGGGTTGTCAAAGTTAAGATGATAATAGCGTGTTAACGTACTGTAAATCAGTTTTTTTTTTTTCATCACAAACAAAAAAGGTAACATCTACAGACAGACTCAAACATACCAACCCCACATACAAAAAAACAAGCATTAAATAATAAAAAATAAAAATAACGTAAAGTCGTTTTAACGCCACTAATTTCTTTAACGCATTAACACAACTCTCGATTTTTAGGTTGTTGTGGGCTCAGTTTTAAAGATAGAGTGAAGATACTGGCATCATATGAAACTAAAAAACCTAAGGAATCCATTGGTACAAACCAATGGTATGGCAAATGGTATACTAGCTTGTAGCTTGAACTAGCTCAAGAAGGAGACGTAATAACGCTCCAAACTTACACTAAATTTTGGCAGGGGAAAAACTGGCCATTTTCAAAGGGGTCCCTTGACCTCTGACCTCAAGATATGTGAATGAAAATGGGTTTACGGGTACACACGAGTCTCCCCTTTACAGACATGCCCACTTTATGATAATCACATGCAGTTTTGGGGCAAGTCATAGTCAAGTCAACACACTGACACACTGACAGCTGTTGTTGCTTGTTGGGCTGCAGTTTACCATGTTATGATTTGAGCATTTATTTTTTATGCTAAATGCAGTACCTGTGAGGGTTTCCGGACAATATTTGTCATTTTTTTGTGTTGTTAATGGATTTCCAATAATAAATATATACATACATTTGCATAAAGCAGCATATTTGTCTGCTCCCATGTTTATAAGAGTATTAAATACTCTACAAATTTCCCTTTAAGGCACATTTAGAACAGATAAAAATGTGATTCATTTGCGATTAATTGCAATCAACTATGGATAATCATGCGATTAATTGCGATTAAATATTTTAATCGATTGACAGCCCTACTATGTTCACAAGCAAGTTGCTAAATGTGTCTGTCTGCTGTTTGGTGCTGAGCAGGTAGTGTACTTTTTTACAGAACTTCCTTGCCAGAACCTGCTGCTGGTTGATGAGAGCGGTGAGACTGAACCAAAACTGAAACAGTGAGCTAAAAGAGTCTAAAATGCTACGCAGAGCTGAGGGCCTTGCCTTGCCCCTTGTTATCCAGCCATCCCTCCTCTTCATCCCCTAGTAGCAGAGAGAGTGCAGGGGCAGAGGGCTTGTTTAGTTGAATATGTCCATCTAGTCTGTCTGACACATCGATCCGTTATCTGACTTAGGTTTGTGCCATTGTGAATCTATGGCCCCGACTGTGGCTCTGAAGGCTAACTGTGCTGCATATTGATAAATCCATGGAGCTGTCTGTGGTGCTGAAGTAGCAGACAGATTTGTAATTGCGACTTTTTTTTCTGAGTCCCGTCCTTCTGTGTATTAAAAAATACAGAATCTAAAGAGTTGTTCATGGGGTCTGTTAGCTAGTCGCAGGGGAACGACACGAATGGCGTCCAGCCGCTCTGTTTAAAATGAACAAATCGTCTGCTGGCTGATGGGAACTGCAGAGTTAGGTGATAATTAGGGTTGTAGCCCCGTAGGGGCTATAACCCTATTGAGTTTGTGCTGGTTTATTATTATTATTTGTTGTCTGCCGAATAAGCGCAATTTGCCGTGAGCTGGAATGAGCTAGAAACATGAAACTTGGCACAATAACTGGAAATGATGTGCATGTGCTTCTCAAGAACTATGACCCCAATCGGCCACATGGTGGCGCTGTAATTAACGCCCAAACACGCGATTTTGGAAAGGCCACGCCCCGCACACCGTAAGTCCGACAGACTTGAAATTTGAAACACATGTGCAACTCCGTGTGATCTACAATAAAGCCTCTTGGACCACTGAAGTCCGCCTAACTAGATTTTCCGCCATATTGGATTTTTTGAAAAACACATTTTTGACATCTCCTCCTAAACCGTTGGTCAGATTTCTACCAAATTTTCTGTGGATCATTATTGGACTAATGTCATCTAAAGTTGCATAAAGCTTGTTGATACCTCATTGCGTTTTGAAGCTGTTGACCAACAAACTTTTCAATGGGAGGGGCTTAGCAAGAAATTGGCTATAATTCATGGACCATTAATCCAATCATCATAAATCTTGGTAGATATCTTCAGTACGTGTTTGGGAATAGGCGTACCAAAGCATTTTCCGCTTGACATATAGGGGGCGCCACAAATATCAGAAAATTGTATCGCAAGATCCGGTGGACAGAATTTTATCAAATTTGGTGCATATACTCTGGGGGCAAGTATTAACCAAGATCTGAAGTGTCATATTGATCGGTGCATGTGGGCGTGGCCTATTTAGCATTATATGCTAAATTAGGCCTTTGCTCAATTTGCTGTGAGTTGGAACGAGCTAGAGACATGAAGCTTGGTACCATAACTGTACATGATGTCATAATGCTTCACATAAAATATGAAAACAATTGGCCACATGGTGGCGCTACAACATTTTTCAAGGCCACCCCTCTCAAACCATAAGTCCCATCGATTTGAAATTTGACAGACATGTGCTGCTGAATGGGATCTACAAAAAAGCCTCTTGGACCACGAAAGTCCACCAACTAGATTTTCCGCCATGTTGAATAGTTTGAAAAACACATTTTTGACATCTCCTCCTAAACCGTAAATCTGATTGCTGGCAAATTTTCTGCGAATCATTATTGGACCAGGCTCATCAAAAGTTGCATAAAGCTTGTTGATATGTCATTGTGTTGTGAAGATATTGACCAATGAATTTTTAAGGGGCGGGGCTCAGCACATCAATAGACCTTACTTCACAAGCCTTTGGCCCATTGTCTCCAAACTTGCAGCATATGTTCACAAGAGAAGCTGAAACATCCCCTGGAAGTTTCATTGAAATCGGCCACTAGGGGGCGCTTTGAGCGAAAAAGGCTACAACCCGTGAACTGCCGCTTGCGGCTGTAATTCTCTGTGGGATTGTCCCTACGAGCAACACTTTTCATTTGTGCATATGTGTCATTTCAACCATTGAAAAGAACGTTGATTACAGCAGCTTTAATAAGAGGTTGTCTAATAGTCAGTGAATTGTAGAATAGCAATATTGAAAAAGTAGCTGGTTGGAGGTAATATTGACTATGATTAAATTAGTCAAAACATTCTTAGAAAGCTTCTTGTGCCATCTTTTTATGAATGGGTTGTCATGACTGCAGTTCCTAGATGCCGACTGTGTTGAAGTGAATGGGAAACCCCTCTCAACCTCTCCCTGAAATGTGCAGTCAGTAAATTTTCTCCACAAGAAGTTTGAGTATAAATAGATGATGCCTCCTTTTCTGATGTGCCATGCAGGTCATTTGAAATGATGTCTTCATGGAGTCAGATAGTAGACTAGATTTAGAAGTGAAGGTTGTTTAGATGTTAAGGTAACATATACTGTTCCAACAGCATTTGAATAGCTATGAAGTCAAGTGTGTGTAGTCGTGTAGTCAAGACCTGATAAACACTGAAATATAGTCAAGAAAATGCTTGTTGAAATGTTGAAACGATGGTTAAGGCCACAGTATGCTTCAAGCTTTGTTTATACTTGCGTGAGACGCCTTGGTGCGGGCCTCCGTAGATGCTCAGCATGTTGTTCGTTGCAATATGCTCCGAAACGCCAGGGGGCGTACAAACAAAATATTCTGTGGATAAGCAAGAAGTCGACGAGTGTTACCGATTATTTTTACCGATATAGGAATTGCGATATGATTTGTGATATTAGAGGCAATAATGAATTTTACATCATTATTCTCATTGTCATTGAATAACATATTAAAATGATTATGGTGTGATGTTTGAGGGGTTCTGTACCAAACGAATGTTTTCTTAAAGTGGCAGTAGGCAGTATATTTTTTTGGCATCATTTGGCAAATATTCCATAATAACCTTTCAGCATATTGTAATTCAAGTGTTCTGAGAGAAAACTAGACTTCTGCTCCTCCTCATGGCTCTGTTTTCAGGCTTTAGAAAATCTAGCCAGTGACGGGAGACTTTGACCAATCACAGGTCATTTCATTGAGAGAGCGTTCCTATTGGCTGTGCTCTGGTCATGTGACCAGAACTTGGCGTTCCTTCACCAGATTTCACAATGGCGGCGGCATCACAAACTTTCTCATTTTACAGCTAAACCGTGCACTACAAGATGATTCTGAAAACATTTGAGGAGAAAAATAGGCATTAACGTAACAGAATATTGATTCATATTTGATCAGCGCTGCCTAGTTTGACCATTGGTCGGAGTTCGTGAGTGAGTGATTGACAGCCGGCTCTCATAGACGGCAGATGGACAGCAGATCTCAGATCAGCACTTACTGCTTGTTTTCCTCCGGTATGGGAAATCTTGCAGATGCCGTTAGGAGCACCAGAGGACACAGAGGCACATGATTTTTTTCAGGTTACCTGTTTTATGTGCTACTGTCAGGATATAGCGACCGTTTTATAAAAATAGCTTTTTTTTAAACATATTTGCTCCAATCTCGCCTACTTCAGCTTTAAATGGGCAGCCCTGGAGTACACATGACAAGCCAAAAAGCAACAAAGGTGTTGTTATTGCATGCAAAAATTACTTACAAATTACCGTGTCATTCATACACCAGACCGGGCTGGATGAAGTGTTTTTACCATGCATGTATGTACAGTACTGCATGCAATCTCTTTATTATTATAGCCATGCTTTTGCTGCCAAGAACTCACAAATTAAAGGATGTTCACACAATGTGTGCATAGGAGTCCCAACGGGTGTTTCACACCTCCAACAGTCTGTATCATCTTGAAGTCAGAGTCTATCTAGCATTCATACAATCCAGTAAAAACAATTAAAATCTTAAACTGAGAAAGTTGACTTCAGAAATCCCTTGGTAGCTTTTTTAATTACTCTGTCCCTGTGAATGGGACATTTAATTTGTTTTTCCCATGCTTGCCTTGAATCATTAGGCACGTTAATTTACTGGTACATAATCAATGAATAATAGTGGGAGGTTTCATAACCCAGGCCAAGAATCCCTTGAAATACTGGAAAGAAAAAGTGAACTCTTGCGGAGGCGTTGCTCAGGAACCTCTGACCTGACACAGGAGACATCTCGGTTGCGCGCACCGCTTGAAATTCTGTGTAGGAACACCGATTCCTTCCTACCTTCCAAAAACGTTCAATTTCAGAGTATTATACAAATCCCTTCTGTGTAAGGAATCCACTGGTAACCCTGCTGTATTCAATTTGAGGCTTAACCAAGATGCTAGATGGAGGATTTCAGATACGTTTTACATACGGCAGAAGTTTCAGCTCGTGCATTGCCACGTTTTTTTTTAATGTCTAATATCGAATGCAGAGTGATAGGGTCTGGAATTAGCACCCACCCTTAAATTTGTCAGGCCATCCACCTCGTTAACGGACAGTCGCTCCCAACTGTTATATAGAAGCAACGCTATTGGCCGTAGAACCTCATTCGATTTGATTGATAGACGAAATTCACAGAATCAATAAAAAGATGCACACATACATACATGTCCACTCATTACTGTATTAGCTGGCTCATGTATCAATTTCGTCTGAAGGAATAGCTCAGTGTGTGACGAATGTGCAGACAGATGTTGGCGATCGGAGTAATCAACGGTAAAGTTGTCTAGTGGTAGCAAATGTACAGTGTAGGTTTCAGTTTGTCCATGAATAAAACACTGCAGCTCCTCAAGACCCAAGTAAAGTTCTCGTGTCTTACTTCAAAACATTACAACAATGACTAATTTTCCTGTTTATTTGTTGTCACAGGCTAAATATTCTCTGTATGAATTGAAATTTATTGATATGTGTGCACGTGCATGTGTACAATTTAATATCTTAAAACAAAAATACCCAAAGCCGTTATTATTTGTACTTTTTCCCACTCTTGTTGATCCATCATCTCTCAAGGGAAAAGTCTTGAGACGAGATTTTGTCACGAAGCCCTCAACAAAGACTGGACCACAAGATTAGCTAATAATGCCTATCATTTTCTTATTGTTAGTAAAATCTCATGGAAAGACCAAAACCAACGTGTTAGTCATTACTTTTTGACAACCCTACCCTGTCTGTGGCACTCAGCTCCAACTATAGGCGACGGAATAGGGGGGATAACGAGACTTTTTGTCCCCCCACTTTCAGGTGTTATGTTAATAAAATGGTAAAGTCTATGCCAGGTAATCAACCATTGTGCAGCCTAATTCAAATGAAATTAAAGTGTTCTGACATCCAGCCCGCTACAGTTTCATAATGAACCAAAAATATTTTTACACTTCTCGGGGGTGGGGTCCGCGCAGCTGGCTTGGAAAGGCCCCGGGGGTGATGGAGGTGCCTCGTAGCTCCGACTGTGAGTTGTACAGCAACTCGCCCGGACCTCGCCGCCGCCACTTCCGTGGAGTGCTCGTTGCGCAGTGCGCCCTCTCTCCCTGCGTGGGGATGGTCGGGGCTCCCGATGTGTCCGTCAACCGGGACGGACTGTCCTCAGTGCGTCAGAGGTCTGCGGCGATGACTGCAACCCACCCGACTTGTCTTTAAAACACGGACCCCGTCTGATTAAATTGTTTACAAGAGCACAAAGTTCTTCATAGATCTAGCCTCTTCATTTTGCTCTCAGTGCACCAGATGGATGCATTTGGAGGCATGACCCTGGACCCCCCTATAGGGTCAAAGGTCCACCCACCACAGTCTCACAAAATCCTGTAGGGAACACTGTGTTACATCATCCAAAGCTGCCCCCTCACTTCCAAACTCATTCCAGCGCCGCTAGCTCCAACCCCCCTGAAATAGGACATTCTAAGGTCATAAATTAGTTAAATTTTTTTAAAGACGTCAGTAATTCCCTAAAACAGCTGCTCTTTGTATTTCTTAGCAAACTTAATTGAAACAGGAGGAAATAGATCATTTGTTGGGGACTATTTTCAGCGGCATATTAATCCACATGTGGTGCTCCAGTGAGTATTTGTGGCAGCAGGACGGGGTGTGTGGGATCGAGTCAAAATAAACTAGTGTGTGTTTTCATGGTGATGAAGGAACATGTCAGCCAGTGCAAAACAGTGACTCACTGATGTGCTTTTAATGTTTTCGAACAACAATGGAGCTCTATGATACAGAGGAATCGGGCGTTGATACACACACGATACTTGTTAGTTGATACGTTCATTGTTGAGATTATAGTCGACAGTAGTAAAATCTATAGAATATTACCAGACTTAGCTTTTAACTTATCTTCTTTTTCGTGATAATGAAAAAGCTAAGATAATAAAAGGTTTAAAACTAGATGTTGGCAGGCCCGTCTACGAGCCTTGAGCTGTTTAGGACCATATTGTAGAGAGCAGCTGGTTAAACATACAGAAATAAGACTTCACACAGTAACATATTGATGTCATCTGAAAGGCCCCCTCAAGCTAATGGCTCCAAATCCCATTTGACAGCTCAATTTTTTTAGTCACGCCGCCTGTGTGGCTCTAGGGAAGGAAATGTTTCGCCGGTCCAGACTGAAATATCTCAACCAGTATCGGATGGATTTCCCTGACATTTGTGTACACATCTATGCTCCCCTGAAGATTAATCCTAATGACTTTGGTTGACATTTTTAAGTGAAATGTCCCAAGTATCACATTGATTGTCACGAAATTTGGTACAGACTACAGACATTCATGTTTCCCCCAGGATGAATTGTAATAAATTTGATGATCCTCTGATTTTTCATCTTTTCCTCCGGTCAGAATTTCAATTTGTCCAATATTTTGGTTTATGACCAAATACCTGCAATACATGAGAGGACCATTGTCCTGTTTAGTAGACACAGTTTTAAACGATCGCGGTCAGTGCTAACCTCGGTGACAAATACATTGTGTTGCTTCACAATAAAAGCCACACCATGTTTCACCATTTTAACACTGTTAAAAAACAGACCTCCCGCGTCGTTGTGTGCATGATCCTGCCTAAATAAATCTAAAAAAAAAAAACATAACAGCTAGAGCATTCATTCTTACTACTAGGATTCTGTCTTAATAATGTTACCTTGTAATGTAACAAAACTATCAACACCTTTGCACTCTGCTCATAAAAATGTCAAAAACTAAAATAATGTACACAGTTCAAATAATGTTAGTTGTGTTGAGAAATACTTTGTTCATGTTTCTACATTCAGAGTTGTTTAGGAAAAATATGTTTTGTGTTTTTATTCAAATTTTATGAAATAACGTCAGATTTTTGTATTCAAGATTCAAGATTTCTTTACTCGTCATTTTTATGCTCCACATAAAAACAAAATTGTGTTTCACACATCCACCACTCAGTAATTCAGTGCAAAACAATTGGTGAAAACGACAAAGTAATTAGCTAATAATTAAGAGCCCTAATAAATAAGCGAAAAGTACACTAAAATAGAATAGAATAGAATAAATAGTTATAATTTCAAAATTAAAAATATTTTTAAAGGAACAGTCTCTTAAGTGCAGTTCACATCCTCTGATC
Source organism: Hozukius guyotensis (assembly GCA_916700995.1). Lineage (NCBI taxonomy): Eukaryota > Metazoa > Chordata > Actinopteri > Perciformes > Sebastidae > Hozukius > Hozukius guyotensis. Next base: position 38,707 of record CAKALU010037561.1, on the reverse strand, counting down.
GAGCAGTCTGATTGCTGTTGGAAAGAAGCTGTTTAGCAGCTGAGTGGTCCTTGATCTGATACTTCTGTATCTTCTCCCGGACTGCAGGAGTGCGAACATGCCGTGTGAGGGGATGAGTGGAGTCCTTTATGATGCCCTTTGCTCTTCGCACGCAGCGCTCGGTGGAGATGTCCTGCAGACGCGGCAGCGAGGCACCAATGATTTTTTCAGCAGATCTCACTATCCTGTTGAGTTTGTGTTTCTCCTCTGCTGTGCTGTTACCAAGTGAGAATGCTCTCAATGGTGCCTCTGTAGAACATGTTCATGGCTGGGATGGGGAGGTCCACATTCTTCAGTCTGCGGAGAGAATAAAGGCGCTGTTGGGCGATCTTGATGACAGCTGTGGTGTTGTCACTGGAGGTCAGCTCGTCGGTCAGATGGACCCCCAGGAACTTGGCGCTGTGTACCCTCTCCACCTCAGAGCCGCTGATGGTCAGTGGGAGATGGTGCCGGTGACCAGTCCTCCTGAAGTCAACTACCATCTCCTTGGTCTTATTGGTGTTGAGGGCAAGGTTGTGTGTTTTGCACCACGCTGTCAGCTGCTCCACCTCTTCTCTGTAGTAGGTGGTGTCGTCGGCAAACTTTATGATGTGGTTGGTGTTGAAACTAGCATTTAAGTCATGCGTCAGCAGCGTAAACAGTAAAGGGCTCAGTACACACCCTTGTGGTGATCCTGTGCTCTTCTTTTTATGACACAATTTCAATACATTTATCAATTATTATGGTTTATTGACTTAACATAACCTTTTAGCTTAGGTTGTACATATTTTAGGGATATGAAGCATTCGAAGATACTTCAAGAAATGACATCACAATAAGCAAAAGTACCAATGCAGACACTGGCGAACCCGTTACTATTGCAGAGTTCAAAGGTTGTGAACTAGCAGTAGTAGGAAATGTTGGGTTTAGATTAGCAGTAACTTATTGCATCTTTGAAACGGTGTTAAGAAATGCTGCTTCGTTTCCTTATACGATCAGAGCTTCAGCATTATATTTGAATTGTATTGTAAGATATTTGTGCTATTTTGTACGCTCCACGTGGATCAACTTACAGCTTTTGTTATTCCCAATAATGATGTCAGAAGATTGGGCCTCCCGTAAGCACAGTGCAGGTTTAATAGATCCAGCACACAAAGCCTGTTTCCATACAGCAACAGGTTTTACTTCTCTGTGGCGGAGCAGCAGCTGGACAAACAGCTTGATGTGGGGCCTGGTCCTCACTGTACAGTAGAAAACAGATGATGCCTCGCCTCTCCTCGTCCTCATAGGCTGTTGTTAGACATTATTGTACTTGTCCTGAGCAAGGACGGAGAAATGAAAGATGCCTGAATGAGAGCCTGTCTATTTGTGTGGCAGCAGTACTGTACCTACTCATCCTCCTCAAGGTCTCTCAGAAAAATCTTTATGCGCTCCAGTTTACAAAGATGAAATGGTATTTTTCTGTTAAGTTCCTATGTATGTATCGTAAACAAACTCAGGCTACAAAACATATCACGTTCTGTGCACCATTACATTTTTCCTACAAAGAAGCGACCGCGTTCAAAGAACAGTAATTGTTAAAGCATTCTTGAAACAACAAAAAGGATTACAGGTATTATTATGTTGAAACATTGCAATGAACTATAGGAAGATGAAGGATGTGAACACAGGTTACAGCGCTGTTGTCTCCTCATGTGATCTGCTGTAAGACTGTGACTCATTCTAACAATAAGATGTGTCTGAGATCAGTGTGAGGCGGTTGATGATAATTAGTCACCTTCGTTCATCAGAAATCATATTATTTCCATTCTTACTGATAATTAAGTGCATCAATGTCATTGTGGAAATACTATCTACGTGTTTTTTTTCATATTCCCTTCCATAGATGGATCATTACAATTGAGTTTATTTAGTATAGTAGTAGTTAAGTGTAGTGTAATATACGGATGCAACATGGATGGCCGTTTTTAGGCATAGGGTGAGCTAGACAGCGCCACCAGTTGGAGGACTTTTTTGTAATTGATTTCCAGCCCGGTCTCACCCAATGGCACATTTTTTTTGCTTTTGGCATGTCATGTGTACGCTATGTAGCCTGTATCAACTGCAATGCAAACGCATCCGTGTAAATATGCTACGCTCAGAGCTAGTGACGTCGAATAAAAAGTGAGACTGCTCATGGTGGGCGGGAGAGGAGGTGGATGGGTCCATAAAACACAGGACTTTCAACCAGGAGACCGGTGTTGTCGTCCCAAAGTGTTGTTGAGTTATTTTGAAGTTACGTAGTTTAGCTCTGAGAATATCTAGTGAATGTACAGTGGACGTTTGTGCAGAAATAAATGCTGCAGCTCCTCCAGACCAACAGAGGTTTCCCGTGTCTTGTGAAGTGACGGGGCTCCGCAGAGAGAAACGTTATCGTCCCCGACCAAAACTCCGGTGTCTCCCCTTTTCACTCCGGCTGCGGTCGGAGATGATAACGTTTCTCTTCCTGCTTCAGCCCCGGAGGCTGAAGCAGGAAAAGCCAACACTAGGCTCAGCATTGATTCATGGAGAGACCTTCGTCTGGTCAGCTAACATTACTGCCAAGCAGCTGAAATATAGAGTGATATTGTGGATTTAGCTGACGTGTGTCACCTCACTGTTTTGAGCGATGCTCGTTCACGTCTATTTAGAGCAAGCCAGCGCGAGCCCGACGCTGACTTTCGTTGACTTAACGGCCACAGGTGTCGCTGTTAACAAGCATTTCTGAAAGTTAGAAACAGTCCCTTTAAGTCAATCTTTCAAAAGTCTTAAAAATGCTACAACATGGGAAGTAGAGTTTTATGAATCTTTTTTTTTCTGACATTGGCGATTAAAACGTTAAAAGTAAATTAGTAACATCTTTTTTTTTTTTTATAATTTACCAAATGCCTCTCACATTAACGTCACACAGATCAGGATAGCGTGTGTTTTCGTTACCTTAGAATGAGCCGTTTATATCTACATGCTGTACACGCCATGTTTGTACAGTAGCCCAGAACGGACAAACTAAACGCTGGCTCTAGAGAGGGCCTTTCTTGCCACCAGAGTTCTCCTACATGCTTGGCACTAAGGAGAAGTTGAAGTTGGGTGCAATCTGCAACCTCACCACTAGATGCCGCCAAATCCTTCAAACTGTTCCTTTAAATTTCATTCCAAGTGGCATTTAAAAAGTCTTTAAAAGTCTTAAATCTAACTTGCCATAAATTGTAGGAAACCTGATAAAGCTAATGGTTGCACTTTAATATACACCTGATTTTGAGAGGATTCTGCAGGTGGACACTGACGTTCAATGTCATATCATTAATTGAAACTACTGGCTGTCACTTTTATGACCCATGCAGTTTATTTTCTCACACAAATCAGAGACATAGATTACCAGAATATAATTAATTAACCACATACAGTATATGTTCCATGCAAACATCATATCCCACATATGATGGAATATTGTACATTTACAGTATGTGTTCAGGTGTGACATCAGCTCCAGTCTTGAGTAGTTTATCAGTTAAACAAAATATATAATGATAAAAGTTGTAATGATCTACATCCTAAGATTAAAGTGAACCTCAGGATGTCCTTAGCTGATCTATAGGCCAGCCGATTAGACTATTATCAGGTCATTAAATGGGGGGGTTATCAGTGGTTATAAGCCTCATAAATGTGGGTCATTAGGGGCCTGCTACACCCAATAGTAGGTTTTATCATCTATTCACATGGCCGATCACTGAAAGAAGGAATAAAAGAAGACGACAGTGACCTCTCGTGACTGTAGTTTCGCTTTCACTTTTACAACGTAGTAGGCCCCACATTTATGACGCTTATAGCAAGCCATAACGCTCATTTAATGGCCTGATAACAGTCGAATCGGGCGCGTGGGCTAAGGGTGTCCCTCAGCCTTATTTGTTCACCCTGTCCTTCTGTTTGATCTCATTTCAGGCCTGGACGCAGCATGATAACATCTGTTCACACTCCAGTATCTCCAGTGGGCCGACAGTGAGGACCAGTCGCCACTATGCGATGTGTGTAAGGGACCAGCGGCGGTGTTGTGGCCCCAGGCGGGATGCTGCTGACGGCCAGTCAGTATGACTTTGCTGGACTTGTGGCTGTCGCGCTCCATCCCCATGTGCCTGCTCCTTCAGAGCCTTGTCCTCATGGCCCTGTGCTTCCCCTCGGCCAGCATGTGTCCAAAGGGCTGCATCTGCCAACGCGACCCGCACCTCCACGGCCTCAACGTTACCTGCAGTCAGTCCCGCCTCAAAGAGATCCCCCCCAGCCTCCCGGTCGACACCGTCCTGCTGAGGCTGGACCACAACCAGATAGGCGCCGTGCCCGACCAAGCCTTCCACGGACTCCGGCTTCTGAGGGAGCTCAACCTTTCGTACAACGCGGTGGAGACCTTAGGAGAGGGTGCCTTCAGTGGCATAGAGGCGACGCTACAGGTGCTGGACCTCTCGCACAACCGCATCACTAGCGTACACAAGGATGCCTTCGCTCGGCTCAAGGCCCGCGTCATCGTGGACGATAACCCTTGGCATTGTGACTGCGCCCTCCAGCAGGCCATCGGCGGCATGGCCCACAACCACGAGGCGGCCGCCCGGGTTCTCTGCAGGAGCTCGGAACTTCGCGACCAGGAGGGTCGACCTTTCTTAGCGGTGGATACTGACCTCTGTAACCTGGCCAAAAGGACCACAGACTACGCTATGCTGGTGACCATGTTCGGTTGGTTCGCCATGGTCATTTCATATGTAGTGTATTATGTCCGTCAGAACCAGGAGGACGCCCGGCGCCACCTGGAGTACCTCAAGTCTCTCCCCAGCAAGCCCAAGAAACCTGACGAGGCTGACGACATAAGCACTGTTGTCTGACGGCAGTGTCTGTGTGTACACCAAAATGTTTATTGTTAACAGGACCCACATTTCTAGTGTTTACTATTTCAAACTTTTAGGTGACGTGAGCATCAAATCTGCGGAGAAATCTTTGTATTTTGGGAATTCTGTTGTATGTCCTCACCAGGGTTTGTCCATGACTGATATGATCTGAGATGAGAAGGGAGGCCACAATAGTCTAACACCAACATTGTCTTTTCTACAAAAGTTGCATATGGAGCTTTGGAAATTTTAATCTCAGGTTTAAACAAGGCTTTTTTTTAGACGACAATTTGGAATATCCGATAAAAAAAAAGGAATATATTTGTACGAGGTGACACCCTAAACTTCATTTCCCCACAGCCCTCCTTTTCTCAAGGCCCACGATAAAATGTACATTGCAAACACTTGATAAAACCAACTGCATCATTCATAGCCCTTAAAATGAAATGTAAATTCAAAATATTTCTGAACGTCAGCATTTCTGAGGCCCGCTTATGGAGACTATTTGATCTGTACATTGTGTAACGTTTAGACCATTAAAGCCTTGGATATGGGGAATGCAGATATGAGGTAGTCTTATCTCCCTGCTGGCCTCGAGCTGTGGTGGCCTGTTTTTGTGCAGACAAATCAAAATGGAAACAAATTTAACTTACTGAAGCATTTAGTAAACCAAGTCACAGCTACGGAGAATACTGGATTCTATGGAAGCCCATTTCTGTCAAGAAAAGAAACAAATACAAAAAAAATACTCACTCAAAATTATGAAATATTAAGTAGAAATTTGGACTTTCTATGTGAAAATGATGATATATATTGTGTCAAAGTTAGGAGATCTTAAGGGGGAAATTGCAGATTTTCAGCCGGCTTTGTGTCTTTGCAGTATGGGTGGTATGTACAAATCAACCATGTTCGGCGTCCATCCGTGTTCCAGTCGTCTGGAGCTCCCCACTCACCTCCCGCTCATTTGCTGGCGAGGGTCAACCGGATGATGCGGAATGCGTCATTTCGCACACACTGAGGGGTGTGACAAAACGTTGGTTTCTTACGCCCTGGGAATGAGAACAGACTGTTTGCATATACCACCCACACTGCCATGATTCAAAGCCTGTTGAAAATTGGCCTTTAACTCAAAATTATCAAATATTAAATTACTTCAAAAGCTTTACTGTTTTAAAGCGAAATGAAGACATAGTAAGTCAAAATTGTAGCTAGCTTGTCAATATTACCTGCTACGTCGCGATGATGAGTCCAGTTAAATTAGCTTAGAGCCGGTGGTCTCCCAACCATGGTTTTAAGTCATAATTCTGATAAGTTAATGGTACAAAAGCCACCCAAAACTGATAAAGAATGAAAAGCAGCAATTATAACAACTATAGGCTATAACTCACAGATTAACCCTGCTCTGTGAAATATGAAAATGAAAGTTGGTCATCATATTGCTCTTTGGCCACAACCTCATTAATCTGCTTCTATACTGAGCATATAACTTTTTTTGGGGGGTGTAGTTACTCCTTAAATAGTCCATATGACGTAGTATCTCAAAGTGATGACTTACTGTCTCATCATTTTTAATTCCCATGTTTTTTTTTCATTCCTTACATTTCATATGATTTTTCTTTTCCGGGGCGGGAATGGGCATCCATAGATTCCTGATTGGTCTGTTGCAATGTTCTCATTGGCGTTATGAATTAATTCTCACAGCTGGAACGCTGCTGATTTCAGTTCTTACAAGGCTACAGCTTCTCCTTGTTGGAGTGCAAGGTTCATTACAGGGTTGACAAAGATAGTGCCAAAGTTTACATTTAAAGAATGTACTGCCCCAAAATTTAAAGAAACAATACTTATACTTTAATTGTAGCAAGAGGCCATGGTGTACGCAGGATAATCTACTCCAACGTGTGCAGCTATTGAACAATAATGCACTCTGTGGAGGCAAATGTGGGCCATGCAATAGCATGCATTATTTTCCAGTAACGGCATTGTGGATTATGCGTTTTATACAGATATTTGATAATCGCAATGCTAATCCCAATTATGGTATGTGTTTAGGCTTGAGAATAATGCTTTTAGCTGAAATGACATGGCAAGTTGGTGGCTCCTGCGTAGCACTGCTGGGCTTCATCACTGAGGAGATGACTCTGCTTTAAGCAGAAATTATTAATGGTGAATTTTTGTTCCAAAATCTACGGCAGCCTGTTGCTGCCATCATCACAACGCTGCTCTCATTATAACGAGAAATTTACACTGTTTCTTGTTGTTCCTACATACCAAATTATTCAGTTTTAACAGGAAACTTTTACTGTTGTAACAACATAATCACATTATCATATCAAGAAACTTTCGTTGCACAATATCAGTATATTTCATAAAAACAAGAAACCTTTGTTAGGTCATTAAAGGGGACATATCATGGAAAACTCTCTTTTTCAGTGCTTGTGCTCATCTATTTGGGTATTTGGAGTTCCTACCAACCCACAAACTGTCTAGATCAGAAAACACGTGATTCAACAAGCCATTCAGATTTGGCTCCCCTTCCTATGTCACATTCAGGCTTATTAGAATATATCATCCACAGGTTGAGAACTACCTTTGTAAAGGTGCACCATATTTTTCTATCAAGCCAATCAGAGCAGACTGGGCTTTATCTGGAGGGGGGTCTTAAAGAGACAGGCGCTAAAACGGAGTGTTTCAGACAGAGAGTGAATACAGGTATATTCAGATAGACAGGATGAGAAAAAAATTAAAACATTAAAGCATGTAAACATGTTCTAGTAGAAACCCAAAACACAAATATGAACCTGGAAAAGAGCATGATATGTCCCCTTTAAAAATAATGTATAGCTACACAACCAACCATGACATCCTTGTCATAAATTAAACATTACCACTAAACCACATCGTTACTGTCCAACCATCAAAACCCAGATGGAGGAAGCTCTGAATGTTAATATGCTCATCAGTTATTACTACTATGCACTCACAGCAAATAAGCTTTACAAGCAATAGTGAGTGAATTGCCTCTCAGGCAACATACAAGCTGCTTTTCGGTGGAGGTTGTGAGGAAGACTGTAGACAGTACTCAGGGCTGATAAAAGTCCCCAAACTCTTCTGATTTTCGGATTTAAAAAAAAGAATTTAGCTGTATTTATTTAGAGTTAACTCTCATAAAAAGATGCTAAAACTGACCAACAATCAAATATAATGCAGTAAAAGACGGTGCTCTCTGTCGTAAAGATAGAAATAAAACATTTATTGAGTTTAAAGGTTCATTCTGACATTGGAAATTTAACATTTTTATATAACAGGCTAACGTAATAATATGAAACCAAACCTACACCCTTGTGTGTAATAATGAGAACGTTTCTTGATATATTCATATATTGTCATAACAAAGAAAGTTTCCTTTTAAAACCTAAGAATTTGGTGTGTAGTAAAAACAAGAATAATATGTCATTATAATATCTTGTTATAACAAGGTTTCTTTTTGATATGATGAGAAACTGACTGCCAAACATTGAGTCATTGCTATTAACAGCTGTTGTCACTCTCCACAGATACATTAAGGTCATTAAGTCCGTTAAAGATTCACATGCCCTTAAACGTTTGAAAAATTGTCCTGGCATGTAAAACATTCAACCATGCCTTCTACAAAATTACGTTCCCATACTACTAAACTGCATTCTCAGTTACGTTTCGTGGAAAATGTATTTTCTCCTGGATTACGGTCGCACTTTTAGATAGTTTTAAACATGTGGTTAAAGTTATAAATTGAAACAAGACAAAAAAAAAAAAACGCAACAAAACTACTTGGTTAGGTTTAGTAAAAAAAAACATCATGATTAAAAAAGGTGAACGGTTCCTAAATAATTGGATCCAACTCCCAGCTGTGTGTTAACTCTGCCCTTGTGTATATTACTGAACTGAATCTGTGTACTTCACACGCTCTGAAGAAGGCTCCGTGCCGAAAAGCGTAAGCGTATGTCTATTGTGATGTGAGCCAATTAAACAAGTGAAATGTTAGTATTTTGTCCTCCTTGATTTTGAAGTCTGGGATATGCTACCCTATCACATTATTGTTAAAAAAAAAAGTGAATGTTTACTTTTAGTTTTACACGGGACACGAACAGCGGTCTCCACAAACGTAAGCCGCAACAAAATCCATTTCCCTCGAAACGTAATTCACAATGCACTTTTGTTGTCTGGGAATGTAATTTTTAGGAGACGGGGCTGAAAACATCAATTAACAATCAAGCAAAATTGGACATTTGCAAGTAATATTCTAGTGGCTATATGTAAATTATGTGTAAGACATTAATTCTATTTTGCAGCACACAAAATTAATGTTTATTTATATTATATTGATTTATCTGCCTTGCAATGATATACTTTTTAACTAACCTCATAAATGTTATAATTTATCAAATACAGATGTTACACTATGTGATTATTTAAAATAAATCCACAGACCTAATCCTACAAAAAGCATCCGTACAGGGCTGCATGTTTTAAATCTATGCCTGTGTTTAATCTTATTTTGGAGTACTTAAATTCCACAAAATGTGCTCATACGATGCAGAAATCTTGAATTTGAAAATGTGTGTTGGAACCAGAATGGTACATGTCATATGACTTTGGTTAATGGTATTATATGTAGCAATTTACCGTCAGTTTACTGTAAGTACAGCATTTCAGATTCCACCTTCTCTCTTTACAGTTAGACAGAAAACTTGATCGTCTGCAGTCATTGTCGCACAATCTGAAATCATTCCAAATCTGAAATGCACAAACTTGAGGTTCTTCCTTTAAATAATAACCTGACATCCCCTGAAAATCTTGTTTTAGCTGACCTCCAGTGGTTTAACTTCTTACCTTGGTGCAGTGATTCACAAGTGTACACCCGGGTGTGTCAGCACGCCATGACATCACTGTTGGGTCTAGTTACAGGTGCAACAAAGCACTATTCTTACCAGACCAAACGGTGTGGTCAGAGGTGAAACATGGCTGGACAGTTTCAAACAGATAGAGCGGTGAAAAAGCAGCCAGTTAGACTGTTATCGGGTTATTAAATGGCCGTTATCAGCGGTAATAAGCATCATAGATGTGGGTCGGAAGGGGCCTGCTACACTCAGTAGTAGGTTTTATCATCTATTCACATGGGTGGTCACCAAAAGAAGGAATAAAAGAAGACGACAGCGACCTTTAACGATCGTAGTAATTATGATATGAGCAAAAGCAGAAGTCAGACGCTGTATAGTGAAACTCCATATGGGGTGGAGGTTGGGGGATGGATGGGAAACAAAACACAGGGTTTTCACGCAGGAGACCGGGGCAAAGAATGTAGAAGCAAAGAGACGAAACAACGGTGTTTTTTGGACAATATCCGCTGCCGCCACTTTGGACTGAAAACGCTTATTATATTTAAAATATTTCATTGTTCAACACAGGCCATTTTGGTAGAATATGACAAAAGAATAGAAATAATTTTGTTTTCCTTTTGTATGGCACTTTTTAGGCGGACGTTTTACTGGCGTCCGGTAGTCGCTTTCAGTCCAAAACGGCAGAAGTGTAGCTTTGCTGCTGGGCGCTGATGTTGCAATGGAACAAACAATTGACTTTCACTTATTGGCAATATACATTCTTTGACCGGGGTTTGCTTCCCTTATTGCCTTTGAGTTCACAATATTAAGTTTCACTTTCACTTGCCAAACAGTTATTTTAAGCCAAAAAACAATATTTTTCCCTAAACCTAACTAAGTGGTTTTGTTGCCTAAACCTAAAGAAGTTGTAGTTTTGTTGCCTAAACCTAAACAAGCTGTTTTGTTATCAAAAAATTTATGTTTCATTCAGTTTTACAACATGTTAGAACGTGTTGCTTTTAAGTTTCACTTTCACTTTTACAACGTAGTAGACATAGGAGGCCCCTACTGACCCACATCTATGGTGCTTATAGCGACTGATAACGCACATTCAGTGAGTTGATAACAGTCGAATCTTGTGCAAAAACACTCCATGCCAAAAATGACTAAAAATAGGAGCCATTTTGTCCCAGTTCGGCATCAGTCTCGTCTCGAGCAATTTGAGACCAAATATGTCATTGCGGGTCAACAAGGCATGTCCTTTTCCAAAGGTTCCTCCAGATTTATCCAAGAGCTTTCTTGGCCATTACAGCTTTCTTTTTTTACCAAAATTTGGAGGACAACCAGTGTATCCTACAGAATCTCACCCATTGCACGTCTTTCAGTTTCAGCTATTCAACATAAAAATGTACAAGCGTTATTTTGGCATTCTGCTTGTATGGACACATGCATTTAAATTGTATTTCTTGTATATTTATGCCTTAAAACATCAACAAACTTGGTACAGTTAGCTGAAAGCAAATGGTATCCAATATATCCATTTGTTTTGAATGTGAATTCTGGCTACCTGAATTATATGGCAGGAAACTACAGTATATGCTTTGTAAAGGACTGTAATTGATGAAGAATCTCAATGTTAAGGGACAGTAGATATTCATTAGCATTTTAAAAAAGAGGCCCCAAAACTTAGAATGAGCAAGTGTTCATTCCTGACCTTGGGAATAGTAGTTTCCACAAAATAATCTTAACTCACGGTACAATTTCTAGCTTTTTCCTGAGATGTTGACCTAATCTCTAGTCGTCATCAGCAGATGGAGAGTGCTCAGTTGTCATGGAGTTTTCGTCACGTGACCTAACTTGAACTGGAACTTTGATCAAGTGACAACAAGTGGACGTATTGATACTTACAAGGAGTGGATAATGACATTCCCAACATAAGACCAGGACAGACAGTGCTTAATTACCGGCAGAAGCATCCCAGTAGGACCTGGGCTGACCTGGGACCTGAGTATTCAGTTCAACGGGAGTCAGCAGCTCTTACCAGAAACCAGTCAACGCCTTAAGATCTCTGCTGGTACACCATGAAGACAGGACCCTCGTGTTGTATGGAACACTACATTGGCGAAACAACGTCCAGCGTCAACATTTTGTGCCAATGGAGAAAGTAGTGTCTCCTTTAGGTAGCAAGTCGCAAAGTAGGCTAAAGGTGTGGAGGTCACGTTCACCTTTTTATTTGCCGTAACCACAATTTTCACCTAACCCTAACCAAGTGTTTTATTCCCACCTGATCTCATGGGGAGGCGTATAAATACCACGACATTTTGAGGACATTCCGCGTGTCATGTTAACGCATTTCAAGCTTTTATACACCACGTCGTTACCATGAAATGGTTGTGGTTATGGTTAGGCAACAAAACCACTTAGTTAGGTTTAGGAAAAACATCATGTTTGGGCAGGGGTGCAAGTAGATTGAGGTTCTTGCAGGTACTACTAGGCTACCCCAACCGTCATCGCTTGATATTGTTCTCCTCCCACCCCGAGCTTCATGTAGGCTATCCCTGAACACACGATTCAATGTCTGTATGGTGTAGAAAGAAATTAGAAACACTTGACATCGCGTGTAGCAAATAATTTATTTAAATGGTGAAAGTGCTGCAGAATCATTTGTAAATGCTGACAAAAGTTGACACCACTTGAATGCAGCATAAATGCTCTATCTCGTATTATTAATGAAAGTGAAACAGCATTGCCATGTGTCAACAAATTGAGCTGTGATAAGGGACATTTGATACACCACACAGCCTACAGTAGTGCACAGTTGCTGTTTCCATGGTTGCCACACATAGCGGCTGGCGTTTATTTGCGGACCCTGTCTGAAAAGACCTTAATGCGTGTACAAGCAAACAGACAATTTTGTTGGAAATGCGATCTTGAGTGACGGGTTGTATGTGGGTTTGGGCAGGCAGCTGCTGTTCCCTCTTCCTGGTACTGTGTACCGGCGTTGAATCTTTTAGTGGTACGTAGTACCGGACCATACCGGCCTACTTTAACCCTTGTGTTTGGGCTTCAAATAAGTACGTAAACAAAGTAAAATATGTATGTAAACAACATAACATAAGTACAGAAAACACATCACAAACGTCAATAACGTAACTTCAAAATAACTCAACAACACTTTGGGACACGAACACGGACGGCGTCCTGGTTTAAAGTCCTATGTTTGTTGGACCCATCCACCTCCCCTTCCCGCCCACCATAAGCGGTCTCTCTGACTTTTTATTCTACGTCACTAGCTCTGAGCGTAGCATATTCACGCGGATGCGTTTGCATTGCAGTCAGTACAGACTACATGGCGTGTATGACGTACCAAAAGCAACAAAGGCGTTGTTATTGCATGCAAAATTACCGTGTCATTCATATGCCATTTGGTGAGACCGGGATGTTTATTCGCCCTAAGGTTAACCATAATTTATTTGCCATAACCACAAACTTTCCCAAACATTAACCAAACCGTAGTTGCCATGCACAGATTTTGTAGAAAGCGAGAACGTTGGCACAAGAGATTAAAACGTCCCTGAACTTATTCTGACATCTGGCAGAATTGTCCCCCCACAAAAGATTGGTTATCACATAGCCGAGGTTCCTTAAAAACTGAACTATCTCTGTGACGATTGAGCAAATTCCTCTGCAGATGAAGACTGTGAGATGTGGCTGAATGCCCTTGAAAAAGTTAGTAAGTGAGTTGAGATTGTCAAAGAATTTAAGTGTCTTATTTGATGTTTGGGAATCTAAGGTTTTGGGGAATGGTTTAACATTGCTGTGTTGTTCTGTACATTACTTCCTTCTATGTTTGTTCCTGTTGTCTTAAGTCAGCTGTTGTCAATCGGAGTCCGTCTTTGTATGCCTGTACTGATCAGAAGGAAGCACAAGACTAAATGTCAGTTTCAGTGGACTCTTCTTGTTGGTGTTTTGTGGTCACTCCAGTCCTTCACAGTTGATGCTGTTTACTTGTTACTCGTTACCGTTCGTCTTCACTTCGGTTTCATTCTCACCAGGCCCTTTCAAGGGGAGGACAGATTTCGCAAAGCTGGGGGGACGGCAGACTGTACGATCATCTCAGTCATGACAAATCAACACAACCATCCCCATTCAAGCTGAGCTGCCAGTGCATGCATCATTTCCCTTTAATAACACTGTGTACAGTAATGTTCCCGGCAGCGGGGTGAAGAGAAAATTGATGCTGTCATTTTGTCAAATGGCTTCCTTTCCATCACCGCCGCTGGAACATACGACCAGAGAAAATGCAATGAAAGAGAAGAGATTGATATGTAAAGATACAGGAAATTACATTTTCACCCTCCCCCCCAAAAAAATTCAATCATTTCTACTTTAAATAATAACCTAAAGAAATCCTGCACATGATTGGTGACATGTTGGGGGTGATAATCTTGTGCTCTCGGTTCATGTTTTAATTGTCTGTTACAGAATTTGTACAATAATGGTTGTTAAAATGACGTCTTAGGGGATATGCAATGACAATACGTAAGTAGAGAACATGTAAATAGGAACGTTGATGTTGTGTGAAATACTTGAAATCCCTTTAAGTAGTTGTTCTTGAATGTGTTAAAGCCTTGTCTTGTAGAGGCGACCTCATACTCCTCATGACAGGATCAGGATAGGCTATAAAATGCATGTACAATGTAATGAAGCACAGTGTAGCCAAGGACCCGAGAGTATTTCTAAGTGCCTGAATACTTCTCTCACCATTTTATTTTTTTATTTACGTCCCCCTTTCTCCACCTCTGGTCTTTGTTCCGAAACCTCTCTTAGTTTAGGACTCTCACTGTTTAGTGGATTTAGGTTTATTTTGCAACTTAGAAAAAAAACAAAAACGGAATCGACCATGCTGATGTAAAGAGCTGTTCTTAGATTATACTGTACCATATCACAGATTTCCGTGCACAGACAGGGTGTGATAGACGCAGTTGAGGATGAAAATGTTAGCACTGACTATCATGGTTGTGTTGTAACGGCATGACATAAAGCAGATGAAATAAAGGAGGTATGCATTGGTTCATGGTATATTTTCTTTCTCCGTTGATTTACAGCTTTGGGCAATAAACGAGTGAGGCATTACAGGGATGTGATATCTTTGGTGTAACACCATGTCTACATAGAACATAGACTGTATATAAGAAGTGGACGTAGTCACCGTGACATCACCCATTGGTTTGTGGACTGCTGTTTTGAAGCCTTGAGTTGGGTATTTTGGCCGTCGCCATCTTGGTTTTTTGCAACCAGAAGTGACACTAACGGGTGTAGCTAAGTACAACCGAACGCTGAATAAGACATTTTAAGGCGACCAAAATGTTACAATTAACTTTGATGAACTGAAAACACACTGTGAAAGAGTTAAAGTTGTAAGATGAAAACACGGACAACTCCCAGACTGGACAATGCCGTGGTAGCGACCTGTCAGTCACTAGGTAGCCACGCCCTAAAGCATCCCCTGCTTTATGGTCTATTTGACTCTAAATGGGACCATAATTTACTAAATGAACATCATACTGTATTGAAGAAGATTTGAAACTAGCGATTGACGCCATAAACTCATGTTTACAATGTTTACTGTGGTGATAAATCAAGTGAGAAGTAGGCTCATTTTCTCATAGACTTCTATACAATCAGACTTCTTTTTGTAACCAGAGGAGTCGCCCCCTGCTGGCTGTTAGAAAGAATGCAAGTTTAAGGCACTTCAGCATTGACTTCGGGCGGGTCTGATTGCAGTCGCGGAGGGGCGTTCCTGTAGAGCTTGACAGGAACGCCCACTGTTTTGATTGGCTCATGTGTTATAGGAACGCCCACTTTTTCTACTCCTCTATTTTCTCAATGCACAGCTGCTTCTGGCTGTTATTGCTGTACGTGCTTCGTAAAGACACAAAAAAATGACACCAGACAACAGTAAACCAAGATGAGTTCTACTCATCTGTCATGATTCGGTCAATAGTTGTATTGCGTAGGCTATGTGAGGCTTTCTATAAAGCCACCTCGCCTACGGCAAAAAGTGCAACCGTTCCTGCGATTTGTCTCCAGTATGCGAGGCGGCTCCGTCTTTTTAAAATCATGCTATATAGCTAAAAAACAGAGAATTAACGTTTCGCTACCAGCCTCATTACATTATTAGCATCAATTAATGCTGAATTGCTTAGTTAGCTTAGTTTGCCCCACTTGTTTCATCAAAGTCATATATAATGGTATAATGATTTAAGAATTTGACAAAAAGTGAGTTAAATCATACCTAAAACTGAATGCATAGCCACTGATTTCACTGACGTGAACAGGACAATAAAGTTACTGGGCAAAAAACAGTCTGCCGCTACGTGGGCGTTCCTGTCATGCTCTAGGTTGCCCTCTGGTCTGGTTTCTCTCTCTCTTGGGTTGAAAATAAAGCTGTTCCACTTAGCGCCTGGGGAACTATGTAAGATATGTAGCATTTTCTGTTTTGTTAGATCTATTATATACTGGCTGTATAACGTTATCATAACCCGAGTTTAGTTGACCTCCACAGACCAGTTCACTTACTGGTGAAACAAGCCTAACCATGAGTTAAACTGACTACAAGAAACATTTTAACAATTTGAAAAGCATCATTTTCTCTGTGTCATAAAGGTCATAAAGTTGTGTTTTTTTTCCATACAGTGAGGACGACAGGTCCGTATTTAAATCCGGTTTATTTTCTTCATCGCAATCAGAAACCAATATTTCAGTTTTGAGATTGCAGATGCAAATTTGTATAGTTATTAGTGTTTATTTATCCACGGCGACATCATAACAGGTAGTATGTGTCATTAAAAAGCTTGTTATATAATACAAGTTCAGCGTCACATGTCACACACATCTACTAATGAGTGAATTTAAATGAAACCTATTGGCCGTGGATATTTATAGTTTGTAACATGAATATGATCAGTTAATTAATACAGCCACGGGCATGTTAATTAGTGAGCTTTATAGGTGCTGGTGGCAGATTTTGTTTCCTTTGGACAGAACCGGGCTAGCTGTTTCCCCCTGTTTCCAGTCTTCCAGCAAATTGTTATGTAAGAAAATGATGTTTTACAGAAATATTTGAGCCTCTGTGGACATCACACAGTCTAAATAACAAGCTGCCTTTTAATTGAAATGTCCATCAAGAAGGAGAGAACATTTTTAAAACAATGTCTTTGTCCACAACCTGAAATTGAATTTAACACAATGTTCCCCCCGTAGGCTGGAGAAAACACACCGGTCTTCAGTGTGAAATAAAATGAAAATGAATGTGCTCTAAAAGTCAACTCTGTCGGAGAATTATTCAAAAGCTGAATCATTTGAACAAAAACATATTCAGTCTGCAAGTGTTGGAGATGGTGACCTTCAGAGACATGAAACAACGGCACACTGTGTCCTTGGATAAAACAGGAAGTAAAGGACTTTCTGTATTATTCAGTTTTCCGTTTAAGTTGAAGAAAAAATTGTGCTTGTCCTTACTTTATCTGTAATTCCCTCTGAAATGAAGCTCATAAACGCCCCTCCTCAGCCAACAAGATAAGAGCTTGCATTCACCTCTCAAGAGAAATTCCACTCCTATGTTTTAATTTTCTTTTGCCTCATCGCAGGAAACAGAATATGTTCTTCTATCTTTTTTTAATTGCACTTCAAAATATTATTTTATATGAAGCCTGTCATTTTCTGCTGGTCCACAGGGATCTGTTTATCTTCATGCAAACCCGAACATAGACTTCGAAAGCCTCGTCTGACAGTAAGAAATCGAAATTAAATGAAAGACTAATTTTTCATACAGAATGAGAAAAAGAAGTAGAGCGTGACTATGTACGGACTCTTAAAGTTTATGTTATCATCCTTCAAAAGAGAAAATATTTCATCAGTATGTTCCCACATTTCTTGATGCATATTTACATTTTTTTGTCCTATCATGGCCACTCATTTGCTTGAGGCAGCTGCCTCTTTTTATTGTATTTCACTGCAACAAAGCAGAGATTAATATAGAATACGAGGAGCTTTTCCTGCTCGTGGCAGCCATGTGAGCCAACATTGATCACTTAAATATGTCAATAAGATGTAGAGTCGATCTCAATCACCCTGATTGACTCATATGATTCGTACAAATGTGTGGGGAAGAGTGTAATGAGCACACGTAGAGAGCTGATGCATGCTGGTAATGTTAAATCCATACCATGTATTACAATTAGGCAGATGTTTTGCTTTGCTAATAGGCTGATATTGCCCTCCTTATTATATTATCTTATTATAAATTAGCCACTCACTATCAGTCATGATTTAAAGGGATAGTTTGGGTGTTTTGAAGTGGGGTTGTGTGAGGTACTTATCCATAGTCAGTCCCCAGTTTGTAAAAGCAGAAAGGAGTTACCGCACGGAAGCACAGCGATGTAAAGGAATGTAAGAAAGGCCCACCTAAAAAAATCAATATCAGTTTAAGTGTACACTATATTTAGAATATTTTTATCTGCACTTTATACAGCAGTCTATGTTTCCGACAGGGAACTGAAGCCGTTGTCTATGCCCTCGCCAAAACAGCCAGACTCCATTGAAAAAAAAACAGTAATTTGACCTCACAGAACGCAGAGGGTTTCTGGTCTACCGCCGCCTCGATCGGTTAGTTTGTTTGTGTTATTGTGTGACTTTGGCTAGTTTCGGTTTCACCGAAGTCACACAATAACACACGAGTACAACCCCCACTTCAAAACATTCAAACTATCTCTTCAGCATACATAGATTTGACAGAAGATACATACAATTTTTTAGCCATGGTCTGTCAGGCAAACCACTTTGGTCCCGACTGAAATAAATATTACTATTGGATGGATTTGATTGAGATTGAAATGTCTCAACAATTCTAAGATGTATTGCTATTAATTTTGGTACATACATTAATGTTCCCCTCTGGATGAATTGTAATAACTTCAAATAAATAAAATGATTAGATGCTGTAATGATATATAAAGTGTGGATCAGTGTTGTAGTCGAGACCCGTGAAATCGATTCAAGACCAAGACCAGACCAGTGCGAGTCCAACACTGCATGACAAACTTAAAATGAAATGTTGAAAGTGCAAACCATATAGACACTCCTCAAATGGATCTGAAAGATCCACATTTCCAGAAACACACCCACAGAAAACATTTTTTTATTGTCGTATATACTGTATATGTGTATATGTATAAGTGAAACATGAGAAATTTCTTGATAAAATAATTATGTGTGTTTTTTTATGAGCAATCACAGTAATAATGTTAACACAGGCAATTTCGTGAAATCCCATCGTGATAAAATCCAGAGTCTTCTTTGTCTGAGACCGAGACAAGACCGAGTAAAAATGTGGCCTACCCCGAGACGAGACGGAGACCTTCAAGACCTCAAGACCGACTCTGATATAGATGTGTAAATACTGTATATATATCTAGAGGCACAAGATGCATATTAAAACACTGTGACTCACTGACTCCGTGATGTGATACATGAGGTCAGGTGGTGAAACAGTTGCAGCCTCCATCCATCAATGGTGGCTGACATGAGCTGGCAAACAGTGATTTCACAGACTGGACACAACTGTCCACTGACAGAATGAGACTGATGAGTGTGCTGTAAGATAATTACATTACACCCAATGTCAGTTTATTCATCATGATGGAAGTTTGTGTTATATTTATTTTAATGCTGTCTTAATTACGACTAAAGAGGAGAAAGCGCTGCAGAATGAGCCTCCCTAGAAAACATTAGTTCACTCTGCATTTCTTCTCCATTTTATGGACAGTAAAATTGGACAATCAGGATGAGTATATATATTTGCCAAATGTGGTGAGCCACACTGGAATTTTAAAGTGCAGAAGTTATCAAAATAGATAATAACATAACAACTTAAAACTCAACATAACACGTGTGCATAACATGTTTCATTGCATTATGAAATATAAAGACAGCAAAAGCATTCTAAGCATGTAAGTAGACAGACTGATAGATTCACTGGTGAAGAAGCTCCTTCTTGAAAGGACTTCTTAGTACTTAACAATACTGTCTGTCTAATGGCAGTGAGGTGAAGCAGTGAGGGCAGTCCACGGAGTGGGCAGTGTGGTATGCAGGTTTCTTTATAATGCAGAGTGACCCAGACAGCACTTTGAAGATGGATCTCCTCTAGACTCTGGAGGTCAGTAGCAACCACTTTCCTCATGTAGCAGACGACAGCTTCAAAGGATGTGAGTTACTGCGGCCGGTAGCATCACTGTACAAGCTAACAGCAGCTACAGTATACCACCTTTATAGAGACTATGTAGCAAACTGCTATCTGATGTCAAATCTTGACTGGAACATTAATATAGTTTTCACCAATTTAATATTAGTGACAACTACAAACATTAAACACCCCATGACTTACTTTCACCAGCATGCACACATTTTAACAATCGGAAAGCATATACTGAATGACTGAGTAAATACAGAGGACAACACACTGAACATGGATGGATTTCTGAGCAGGCCTACCGGGCACAGGCCCGGGGGGGCCCGAGGGGTCTGAGGGGTCAAGAGACACATATTTCCACAGAGAGACGCAAAGCAACCACAAAGAGACATAAAACCACTACAGAAGACTACAAAGAGACACAAGATGGCAAAAAAGAGACACAAGACAACCACAAAGAGACACATGATGACAACAAAGAGACACAAGACGACTACAAAGAGACACAAAGTTACCTCAAAAACATGCAAAACAACCACAAAGAGACGCAAAACAACTACAATTGACTACAAAGAGACACAAGATGACCACAAAGTGACGCAAGACAACTACAAATTGACACAAAGAGACACAAAACAACCACAAAGAGACACAAAACAAATATAAAGAGACACAAATCCACTATGACTACAAAGAGACAAGATGACAACAAAGACATGCAAAACAACCACAAAGAGACACAAATCCACTACAAAGAGACGTAAAATGACTTTTTAAAAGTCATTATTATAATGTTTTATCTGCAAAATTAAGGTGAATTAGTTTCCAACAAGTGCACCAAAGACTTCCAATATTACAGAATAAAAATAATAGCATCGGAGGTCAGAAACCGACCCAGGATGGAATTCAGAGTGGTTTTATTGCTCTTTGTCTGGCAGCCTTGATTCAGTGCACACAGTCAAAAGGGTCTCACAGCTTTGAACACTGTTGTGGTCACATTGAAAATATGCTTCTAAGATTTGTTGAATGGCTTCAGCGTCTGCCTGCGCTGCTTCCACCTGACTGCATTTTATCTGAGTATTGTGTTTTGACATGATTATTATCAATTCATTGCCTCTGTTGCAGTCTGCCTTTCTTCGCTGTCTACAGTAATATATTAAGCAGAGCTCAGAGGCAGCACACCCAGTGTGCTTTAGAAATGGACAATATGGACCATGTGGAAATATTTCTGTGTTAATAATGTAATGAAGCGAGCAGTTTCCTCTCACACAAATCATTACCTCCTGGCCAGATTACTCAGCTTGTGAGGAATTGTTAACTTTAGGACAGAACCCAGAAAAATATTCGCTCATTTGTATGATTATCACAATGCACAAGCGGTTTAATTAAAACAGTTTTTTTTTTATATAATTGCTGCCATTTATTTGAGATGACAAACTTATTATTCCAATGATGTCTATCTTGATAAACCATGCAGGTGGTCCTCTTACTGCTTGTGATTCAACATTAAATTTTCCTTTTCACTTATAATAATGTCTTTTGGGGATGTGATTTTGATAACAATTATCACATAAACCCAATTGTTACACGGTGCCTAATCATCTTATATGCATTCATATTAAAACAGTCTGATGTTTTTGAGAACATCTTGTGTTATTAGAAGAAAATTAAAGCTGCATTAATACATTTTTGGGACACCAGGAGGCAGAAAAACATCAAAACAAGCAGAACGGTACACAGTTAAAGTTGTTATGACTAACATGCTAAAGAGAGGCGAAGTCCCGCCCCTTCTGGTGGACCACTATGGGACTTTCTTGACCTTCTTGACTTGCAAAATTATCTTTTAAGTTGACAAACATCATATGTGTGATTCATGGAGCAATTCAAACATAATCTAAAAGATATTTGTCTCTCGCTGTTGACTACCGTACATATTTTTTGTGAAGTAAGGTCCCATGGGGTAACTAAATAACGATCCCAGCTTACGCTGAATTTGGCGGAGGAAAAACTGGCAGGGTTTGACCTTTGACCTTTGACCTCAAGATATGTGAATGAAAATGGGTTCTATGGGTACCCAGAAGTCTCCTCTTTACAGACATGCCCACTTTATGATAATCACATGCAGTTTGGGGCAAGTCATAGTCAAGTCAGCACACTGACATACTGACAGCTGTTGTTGCCTGTTGGACTGCAGTTTGCCATGTTATGATTTGAGCATATTTTTTATGCTAAATGCAGTACCTGTGAGGGTTTCTGGACAATATTTGTCATTGTTTTGTGTTGTTAATTGATTTCTAATAATAAATATATACAAACATTTGCATAAAGCAGTATATTTGCTCACTTCCATGTTGATAAGAGTATTAAATATTTGACAAATGTCCATTTAAGGTACATTTCGAACAGGTAAAAAATGTGTGATTAATCGTGATTAACTATTTCAATCGACTGACAGCCCTGATGGTTTCATGCTGTACTCTTACAGTTGGTGTCAGCATTATGTAAAACTTGAGGTGATGCCTGAGGAAACATCTGTGTCAAGTCTGAGAAGATGAGGCCACAACAACTCCCACCATGCTTCTGCTTTTACCTCTGCTGCTGCTGCTGCTATACTGTTTTTAACACTACAAACGTGCTTTCTCCTGCATATGAGGTCACAGCTCTTGTTCTTGCATGCTGTACAGTATGTGGGTTGACCTGGAGGAGCCTGCGCTGCCGCACGCCTGTGAAGACAATCTGTTTTTAGTCACTTTCACACCTGATGACTGTCGACACTCACTTGTTTCTCTCACTCCTTTAGCGTTCATTTCCTCAACTCCCCCGAGGCTGCAGGTAAACTGGGAGGTGCGAAACCTCATTAAGTATAACAGAAAACACTCGCTGTTGTATTAACTAGATGCACTTTGCACAGGAAAACGTGTCATTTTGTGTAAATGCACAATGGCATGTACTGTAGGAGAAGGAGCCAAGTTATGTCCCCTGTTTACTGTATTAATGAGGGAACGATCAGAGGGGTGTGCAGCCACGGATGTCACCAATCTGGGAATGATGCACCTCCTGACCCTTGAGGAATCATATGCGTGTCTGCAGATGAGTCACAAGAAGAAATATGCACTTGCTTCCTTTTATGTTTCCACCATAATCAAAGTGATCTTATACAGCTTTGGCATTCCAGCATTGAAATCTGATCAAACGTGTCGGATTTTCGTTTTTGATAAACACAGCTAATGAAGGCACGTAAGTGATGAAGGAAAACTTTGGAAATGTGCAGAAAAAGTTTCAGACTCTGGATCTTTGAAGCCCTCTAAGATGTGTTTTTCCCTTTCGGTGAGTCTCCAGTTGATTCATGGACAGACTAATCAAAGCGGACTTCCACTGAAAAACTCTTTGTTTTGGTTGTGCTCTGTGAAAAGCGGATGCTTCGTGTTATTACCTTGAAAGTTTTTGTATTTGCAACCATCTCACAAAATCTCTGCAGCCTCCTCTCCTGTAGGATTGAGTAGGTGGTTTCAAAGAAATCCCAGTATTTCAGCAGAAACTCACTGAAGCTCGGGTTGTTTTTCTTTCGTTTTCAGAGTGGAGGGAGTCATGGAAAAAAAATGTCATATCCAATAAAATGTAGAAAAACAAGCAGGGCTTTGTGAAGGACCTGGTTATTCTGACAGTTACCATCTGGCCAATACTACTGTTCCAACACATCCTCGCACCAAAAGAACAGAATAGGTTGTTTGCCAATGACTCCCAAAAGAACATATATGACCATTGGAGAGTACAAGTGACAGGCGCTCGCTATGAAACGATCACAGTTTTAAACACGTGGTTATGTACGTGATAAATTAAGTATGTTACACATGTGACGTACACTATTTAAGTAAACTTATGTACGTCTGTAGTTAAAATAAATCAACGTTGACTTTTGGTTTCACATGGCATTCGACCACCTTGCCACGTGGACTTTGTTGCTCAATATACTATGTCACTAGACG
The DNA here is from genome assembly GCA_916700995.1 of Hozukius guyotensis. Taxonomy (NCBI): domain Eukaryota; kingdom Metazoa; phylum Chordata; class Actinopteri; order Perciformes; family Sebastidae; genus Hozukius; species Hozukius guyotensis. The sequence continues at coordinate 14,706 of CAKALU010037561.1, read as the reverse complement.
GCAACCTCCAGTTCTGAAAAGTGAAGCCAATGCTGAAGTGCCCTAAACTTGCATTCTTTCTAACAGCCAGCAGGGGGCGACTCCTCTGGTTGCAAAAAGAAGTCTGATTGTATAGAAGTCTATGAGAAAATGAGCCTACTTCTCACTTGATTTATTACCTCAGTAAACATTGTAAACATGAGTTTATGGTCTCAATCACTAGTTTCAAGTCTTCTTCAATACAGCATGATGTTCATTTAGTAAATTATGGTCCCATTTAGAGTTAAACAGACCATAAAGCAGGGAATGCTTTAGGGCGTGGCTACCTTGTGATTGACAGGTCGCTATCACGGCGTTGTCCGGTCTGGAAGTTGTCCGTGTTTTCGTCTTAGAACTTTAACCCTTTCACAGTGTGTTTTCAGTTTCTGAAAGTTTATTATAACATTTTGGTCGCCTAAAAATGTCTTATTCAGCGTTCGGTTGTGCTTAGCTCCACCCTCTCGTGTCACTTCTGGTTCCAAAAAAACAAGATGGCGACGGCCAAAATGCTGAACTCGAGGCTTCAAAACGGCAGTCCACAAACCAATGGGTGACATCTCGGTGACTACGTCCACTTCTATACAGTCTATGTAAGTGACTTAACTTCCTCCTTTGCTCCATAATTATTACGGCCACTAGAGGTCGGTGCCTAACAATAAAAGCAAAAGCTGCTTGTACAGACGACTTATATGGCCGTTTTGTTGGTTGAGGATGGTCTGTCCCGTTCCCATCTCTGACTTGTTGAGCAGTTTCCCTGTGTTACACTGCTACACTGCATACTATAGACTGTACCTGTGAATAAAAACAGAACAAAACAGAGAACTAGAAGGGCAGTCGGAGAGCGCAGACCTCTGCCAAGGCTGTTTCCCATAAGTGAAAAATGATGCATGTATCTGCTCTGTGATTCGGATCCGCTCCAAAATTGAATGGGTTCTTCCTTGGCCCATGCTATACTTCTCTGAACCGAAAACATAACCTCCTTGGCGGAGGTAATTACTTGTGCTTGCTTTTATGTGTAACTTTGGAGGCTTGTCAGCTGAAAGCTTTCATGCAGGAAAAACAGTGAGTTTGTGTCAGTCCAGATTTGTGTGTTGTGGTAGTATATGCTCTGATACATCATTTAACTTTGATTGATTTCAGTGACAAATATGGGTATTCTCACATTTAGTATTATATCACTTATTATTATTACACTCGTATGTCAACATATACACACCCTCGTATGTCAATATCTATGATAAAAATTGAGCTTATCGAAAGTTCAGTAATACCTAAATTAGCGCACATATGTTGTTTTTTAAACACGAGAAAACACGTTTAAAAAATGAAATAGACTCCTTTTCTATTGCCAGGAGAAGACTGAAAAAAGGGTTAGTAAACAGTGAAAATTTGACAGTGGTTACTTCTTTTTTTTATATCCGATACTCATTCAGTCTCTCTTTCAAACTCTCAAACCAGAGTTGGTGATTGTTGGAACAGTGGAAAGACTAACAACGACGGTTTTGTTGAGTTTTATTTTGTTTCTGTCGAGTTTGAATGAAGTGTGTTTTACAACGATCAGTGAGGTAAAATTACTGTTTCTGTGAATGGAGTCTGGTGGCTTTGAGGAGAGCATATGATATCTGTTTCTTTTCACATTTAACTCTGTGAATTAAGGTTTTATTTCGACCAAACCAGAGTTGGTGATTGTTGGAAAAGTCAGTCAAAAGACAGTTTTAACAAATTTTATTTTGTTTCTGTCGTGTTTGAATGAAATGTGTTTCAGTGATCAGGGAGGTAAAATTACTGTTCTCTGACTGGAGTCTGGTGGTTTTGAGAAGAGCATAGTAACTGTATGTTTTGTACGTTAATAAATTATAATAATTATGCAAATCCCTGATGATTTTATTTATTATGTATTCACTTCAATGTGTCCACCCGGGTCACGTTTCCATCCCTGCCTGGTTCTGCCCAAGGTTTCTGTCCGTTAAAGGGACGTTTTTTCTTGCCACTGTTGCACCAAGTGCATGCTCATGGGGGGGTCCCTTGTTGGGTCTCTAAATTATAGAGTACGGTCTAGACCTGCTTTATATGAAAAGCGTCTTGAGATCACTTCTGTTATGATTTGACGCTATATAAGAATAAATGTTATTATTTCAATTTACCATAAATACCCGTGACTACAGCAGAGCCATTTGTCCTGGGAATTAATGCAGATTGTAACCTTTCCCACTGAAGACAAAAGCCAGATGTTAGTGGGTGTTTTTTGTCCAGTGGGAAAGAGGCTTTATTCCCACTACCTCACTCTCCCAGTTGTGCTCTACTCTTATGTTCACCACTTCCTCCTAGCCAAAGCTGTTTCTTGTTCCCTCTCATACTCCTTCCTTTCATCCTCCTTTTCCTCTACGATCCACCTCAACTCCCTCCTAATCATTCAATCAGTAAACAGAGCACATTCACCATCCTATATGTTCTCTGTGTGTACCATCCAGCTGTCTGTGTATCTTTCTGCCTGCAGCCTGCAGCATGTGGTTGATTCATTCACCAAAACCAGCATCAAGACTCCAAAAAATGTCCTTTGAAATCATGTTTAATTTAAAATACAATCCTTCCTAACATTGTGACTCACTTTTATTCATGCTTCTTATTTTTACAATGATTACGTAATGTGCGTCACTTTGCTCACATTGCTGTACCATGTGGCAACAGATGGGGTAAATCTGCGCTCTGGTTATCACATATGAACAAAGAAGAAAAAAGACTGTACACACATTATACACAATCACCACATGCAGGCCTTCCCGTCTGCTCTCCTCGCTGTTCATATGGGATTTTTTTTCAGTTCTTCGTGGAGGCTGATAAATGCAGGAGCCGCTCAGTAGCTCTTGCTTACTTGTCTTGAAACTAATGTCTAAAGAAAGAAGTATAATTCCAACCTCGGGGCTGGGAATTTTCACTTTTTCAGTAATTGGACTTCCCACACTGAAGCACATCAGCCTGGAGATAAAAGTGAGGAGGAAGAAAAGACTAAAATCTCCCCGAATAATGGATGTGTTCAATTATTTCTGAAAGAAGTCTGGAATAGGACAGTAGTTATTCAAGGAAGACCCTTTGTGGGTTTCTTTTTTGTGTTTAACACTTCAGTGTGCTATGCTTTTCCGAGTTTTGATGTGAACTGAATCTCCAAGTTGATGGGAAAAGGTTGTGACTGTAATAGCGGCACACAGCTCGTGGCTTTGTGTTATGGTGGATGGGAGATGAAACAGAAATGCACTTTCAGATGGAAAATAATGATGACAATGAGGCTTTTATGTCAAACTCGCAGGAACATCAAAGAGAGCAATGCCAGAGGAATGTGGAGCCAGATGTGAGCGGTGGTGACTAATGTATTCACACATGCAGGAAATGGAGTATATGGAATATTCACACATATGCACAGTGTAATGGCTGAACAAAGACAAAACTGAGCTCGTAGTTTTTGGAGCCAAAGAGGAAAGATTAAAGGTTAGTGTTTACCTACAATCTGTAATGTTAAAAAGCATGGACCAAGCCAGAAATATAGGTGTAGTCATGGACTCTGACCTGAGTTTTAACAACTATATTTAGACAATTACAAAGACAGCCTACAATCACCTAAAGAATATAGCAAGAATTAAAGGACTGATGTCTCAGCAGGATTTGGAAAAACTATGCCAAGAAAAATACAATGCATGTGCACCATATCCTCATACAACGGTTCATATGATATCTTATGAAAAGTTATTCCTAATTTTTCGTGCGTTTTCCTACAAATGTCCAGCAACACTTTTCCGCTCCAGACTTTTGAAAATATATTTCTGTCTTCACAGGAAACTACTTAGTTAGGTTTAGGAAAAGATCGTGGTTTGGGTTAAAATAACTCCGGAAGTGGCGTAACTTAAGTACATAAGTTACATGACAAATAAATCAACGTTGACTTCTGGTTTCACACGGGGTACGAACACTGGTCTGGTGTTTTTTGAACCACCCCTCTACCACGACCTCCTCCCTACGCAGCGTTTGTCGCTTTTTATACTTCCTGGTTCATGATTTTGTGGGATATCCATGAATTACAGTGCATTACTTTTCATAGGTATAGCTACGAATGGTGTATGAGCACAGCCTGAAATGTAACACGGAGCCTTCGTTCATGTTATCAGTTACACTTTGATTTTCCTGCTTAAAGCTCAGAGACGCTAGTGCATGCTAAATTGTTGGCATAGAGCACCAAAACCAAAGATCTACAGATAATATACGAATGATTTCCTGTAGCCTACATGTTTGCATCATGTAACAGTGATTTTGATCAGTGGGAAAACTCTGAAACACTGCATTGCACTGTAATGCACTCACTGCAGTAGATACAAATTCTTAGACATGAATCCCAAAACATTTAACTTTCTTTTTAGTTATTGTCTAAATATTTTTACGATGATCTCAGTTCTCCATGGTTTGATGCCCTTGGTTTTTGTGTGTCCATCAAATGAACCAAAGAAATCAAGTTAACTGTCTGAAACATCCACAATAAAAGCACTTACGGCCTTTATCTTTGGCATAATAAAAAAGACCGGCCTGCACTCTGTGTGGCACCTATAAAATATGAATGGAAAATGAAGTCCCCCTGCCTGTCTCTTGAGGTTGCGTAATATTAAAATGTTCTTTAAAGTGAGAGGGCCGTTGAGCTTGCTACAGGCCTCCAGCCTCCCTCGGCCTGCTCTGGGAGGAAGAGCCCACTTTCTTCTTCCTCCTAATGAGAATGCTGCAGGAGATGACAGGCGGCTCTTCCACCAGCTCCAATCATTATCTCTCTTTCAGACACACCGACTACACTGCGTGCCCATGTAGCTCATGCATGAGCGCATATGCACGCCCGCTCCCCGAGCCCCCTGCTACGAAAGGACAGTAAATAGAAACAGAGAATAAAATGAGCACTGAGCAAACCCACACTGAATTGGCAAAGGGACAATTGTTTGCTGCTGAACGGAGACAAACAGTGTTGATGAACACACAAATTGTTTCAACATTTTGCTAAATAATAGAGAAAAAATAAATACAGCATTTTGCATAAGTTGAGTCGTTTGACAATATCACAGCAGGCAGGTATATGACACCCTTCAGCCAATGAGATCCTAAACATCTAGGGAAGCAAATGACTTCCCTGATGATGAAATCAGAATTGTGCATAGACGCTGAATAATAATTCCATTATCTTCAACTAGAAATTAGGTTCATAAAAAAAGCCTATCTGGATCACAGATGGCTTTGTTATGTGCAGCCATTTCATCTCAGTGCTGGTATTAAATCTCACGCTTCTTCCGTTCACTATACATTTCCATTCATTGTAATTCTTAACGCATGAGCTCAGTGTTTTATTGAATAACTAGATCCTTATTCACAAAATATATCAGACCCAGGCTTGTCGCATTATATTACACACACTGACACCTTGTGTGTGCATTGTGCCATAACTCGAGGACTAATAAGCAGCGGGGGGAGCAGCAGCCGGGATCTCTGGCATGACATACTGTATATTATGTATATAATAATAAACTTTATTTATATAGAACTTTTCTTAACAAGGTTACAAAAAGCTTTCCAGAACAGCAGATAAAAAATAATATAAAAACAATAGAATGAATACAAACAACAGAGGGATCATAAAAACTTTAAGGTGCAGTGTGTAGAATTTGGCGGCATCTAGCGGTGAGGTTGCAGATTGCAACCAACTGAAACTTCTTCCGTGTGTCAAGCGTGGAGGAGAACTAGGGAAAACGTGAAAACGCCAATGGCCCTATCTAGTGCCAGTGTTTAGTTTACTTTTGGTTGGCTACTGTAGAAACATGGCAAACTTTTACTCCACTACTTTCATCTAATAGTTGTAGGTAATAGCTTCTTTAAAGACCAAGATTTTACCAAAAAAACATATGATCATCTTATACAATGTGTTGTTATGGATTAATTCCCCAACAGTATATAAAGTAGTTATAATAGCTCCATCTCTACTAGTAACATTAAAATGCTGCTTACACAGTAATGCATCAGCAACCCAAAATCCAATAAAATATCACTCTGACAAGCGCCATTCGGCCACGTAAGCCGCGTTTCCACCAAGAAGTTTCTGGTAATTTTAGTCCCTGGAACTATTTTAACTTTTTTCTTTCAGCTCATTTGTTGACTGTGTTTGTGGTCTAAAGACCTGCGAAGATTAGGAAAATTAGTCCTCTGACGTATGAAAAAGCAACATGACATTTTCATCGAGGGCTGCTGGTGGTCACAGCGGTAAACACAGTCTGCAGCCTGCAGCTCAGTGTGTCCACTGCAGTCATCCTTGCAAACTCCACTCTGAAAGTTCTGGTAAATTAAGAAAGCACTACCCCCGAGCAGGGCCTTAAAATGTCCCCAGAACTTAATTTAGACCCTGGTCCCTTTGGTTGAAACGCAATGAGGTCCTCAAAAGGTTCCTAGTCCCAGGGGAAAGTTTCTGTGGTGGAAACGGCGCTATAAGGACTATACTTTAAGTGCATTTTTTTCTGCTGAAAATCAGCGATTACAATATGATTTACAAAAGACAAACGTAAAACAATACAAGAAGAATCAAGTGAACTGTGACTATTTAAAATAAATTGCAGGACCAAAATGAGGACAGACTACTAGTAATGTATCACATAATAACAATAATAATAATACACTCAGTGGCCACTTTATAACTGTAAAATCAAATGCAATTCAATACAACAACTCAGTTATAATAAGTCTACTTTTACAGAGAGATACTAATGTCCCACTACAGGGTAATAAAGTGTAATTCAAACGGGTTGATAGGGGGAGAATAAAATATAATATGAGGCCAGCTGGCAACCAGCATAAAGGCATTAACAGAAAATGTATAAACAAATATTTCACATTAGAATTGAATAAAACAATAAAATAGGCAATAAAATAGAACAAAGTAGCACTAAAGGAAGAAATATGCTCATCAAACATGTGAGCACACTGTATTAGCCATTTGTGGTACCAAATATTTGTCAAATAAAAACACATATCTCTATCTAATTTGTATTCTGGTGGGAACACATGTTAATCTGCTGTAACTATGTAGACGATATGAAGCTCTATTAACAAATATTTCCTTTCACTATTACTGTAAAACCACAGTGGATAGAAGAATATTAATCGAGCCAAAAATTGCTGTTTATTATCAGTGTAATTATATGTAATTTACATTCATTGAGCATCTTTAACCGTTCCACCATCTGCAACAACAGCTCAATCAATTGCACACATAATGACACTGAGCAACACATGTAAAGCCTCGGTGTACGTCAGCTGCCAGCTTCATATAATGTGATGCGACATGCTCATTTTCCTCTTTGCCACACTCCATTTCATTTGATTTCACACAGCCAGAGGTTGTAGTGATACGTATATGCAGCTCAGAGAAGCAGCACTGTGCATTGATTTTACCGCTGCCTCGCGTAGGATGGTTCGCGTCTGCTGCGCTCTTTGATAGAAGTAAAACACCCAGAATCCTGTGCAGCACGCTGTAGATCTACTGTATCTTCTGTTCTGCATGTCAATCAGTCCAACACCAGAGTGAAATATCTCAACAACTATTAGATAGATTGCTGGATTAACACTCACACACAGTCATTGTAGATTTACTGTATGAAACACTGTGCTTATCTATGTTTATTTTTATATTATAGGCTATATGCACTTCAGCCTATACCATATTTCAATGCAGTGTTGGACCAAAAGCATTTGCATTACATGATCATCGCATGTGTCTGGGATAGATTTATATTTTCACAAATATCTTGGTATTATATCCCACTTCAAATTTATTTTTGTATGCATTTCATGACATATGTCATACATTTCCACAGTTTGTTCATAAATGTACTTTTTATGTATCTATTTATACAAACCAAATTGCACACAAATATAATATTGCACATAATAAAACCAAGTGAAAGTATGATATCTGTTGGCCTACAGATTAAATTAGATAATAAGAAGGAACACCAAAGGCAAGTCCATAATGTATGGGCAAGACTGCATTTTCTTTTTAGCTCCAATGATGCAGCCACAATAAATGTCACCTTGAAGTAGGATACAGTGTGTCAAATCAACATAAATTGAGTATAACTGAAAACTTTTTCATATATAGTGTTACACAATAAGAAGTAAGGGTACTCATGTGGACAAAAATCAACGTACTCAGTTCTGGTGAGTACCGTCCCATTTCAGTCACTGTTTCAATGACATCTTTCTACACTATATGTCTGTTGCATTTTTACATCTCTGATATATTGTTAATCTTTAATCGTATGCTGCATTGTATATTTCTAATTGTTTGTTTTTGTGTTTTGTATTGAGAGTGCCTTGGTACAAGCATTTCACTGTATAGATTCCTTTGATTCCTATTATAGATGACAATACACTTGAACTGAAACGTAGAACAGACATTCATGATCACAAAAGGAGAATGACTTTGGTGACTTTTTCTCTAGCACCTGCAACAAGTCCACTTCTCCAACACTTTGGTTCATTAAAAGATACCTCCAATATGAATGTTTGAGTTCCTGTCAGCTTCAGGTGTATACTTGGTATGGGGGGGATCTAGGAGTGCTGGGTGGGTGTTAAAGGAATCGAGGTTTTGGTGAGACATATGAGGGCTATGTTGTTGAGTGTTTATGTATGTTATATGTTTGTGTTTTTATGTGTGGACCCCAGGAAGAAAAGTTACTACCCCGGTAGTAACTAATGAGGATCCAAACTAACAAATAAACAAATAAACTTTGAGTTTACGTGAATAATTCAGAATAAATGCCCAAAAATGCCCACTGTGGAAGGCCACAGTATTCCCCAAATAAAGTGCTTGTTCGATTGTCTGAAACATCCTACCCACCATGCCATTTAGGCATCAGAATTGGGAGGGCTGTGTCTGAAAATATTTGTAATTTTCCAAAACCAGTAATCAAATAAGTACACCCTCTTCACACAGCGGTTGGCCAGGTGTGTGGAGGTCAGAAAGGAACCAGGGTTTGAACCCTTTTTTTGAGTTGATCAACCAATTTTACTTCCAGAAGTGAGGCATAATCAGCTTTCAAACTGTTTTCCATCACTTCTCATAAATCCACTTTTCTTATTTTTTTTTTACATAAACACATTTTAATATAAGCAAATTAAGGCCTTCTTTTTAACTCCCAAATCACTGATAACCCAGGTAGTCCCATTGAGATTAAGGATTTTTCCCATAGGCAGATCTGTCCAAAAAAGCAACACAATATGAGAATGCATGAAAAAAATAATTTAAAATTGTATGTAATGTAAATATCCTCTAGATGGCACTGTTGACTGTCTCATTTCCCAAGAGACAGAAAGAGTGTTTTGCACACTTTTAGTGCTGTACACTCTCTCCACTGTGTTTAGATTATGTAGTGATTATGTAGATATGCATGTCCTAATTTAATTCCTTCATTAGATAGATAGATAGATAGATAGATAGATAGATAGATAGTAACTTTATTAATCCCGTACAGTTCCATAGTGCAAAACATGTTAGTAAAAAGGCAGTAAGAAAGTTAGTAGTGCAAAGTACAAAAAAATATACCAGATATAAAAATACAAGGAGATGAAGAAAACTGTTAAAACTGAATATAGTGCAGGGTAACAGCTGTGATACACGACTATTAAAAAAAGTTAATATAGTGCAGAAGAGACTGTTAAAAGTTAGTATAGTGCATTATTATCTTAGTTAGTTAGTTAGTTATCATTAGAGGCAAATGTCTTTCTTTTAAGTCTTTATTTATTTAAAAAAAAACAAAAAAAACAGCTGTATTCAACAAAAAACAATTGAATTCTTTGGTGTTAACTTATGTTTATTAGTATCAGGACGTTCTAAATCCAAATCTCGCGATAGTATCAGTCGGTATTCTCCAAGGAGAGCCTACGCATTTTGCTTTGACGTTCTTGCGTCAATCCTACGCCATTACGTCCAATAACGTGCGTATCCCGCTCGGTGCAACAACTACTACTCTGCTGAGAGTTAGTTACGGTGAGTTGAGTGAATCTGTGAGGGACAATGTCGAGCGGAGAAACATTTAGTGAACCAGACGGGAACGGAGGAATAATGGGTGAGTTTACTCATATTTATTAAACATTTCCTCCTCCGTGTGTAAAGTTAAAACGTTAACTTGTTGAACAGTCACTCTGAGTTGAGCCTCGCTGGCTGCTTTCACACCAGACTTCATGTAAAAAACTGTGAGTTTAACGACGCGTCGCTTTACCGGAGCAGCGTCGCTCCGCACCGCGGAACATGTCGTAGTCTTCCGGTAGTTTAGTGTTTAATTAACTAGTTAACCTGCTTTAGTTTGGTCGCTGCCAACACCACGCTGTGTTGTGGTGTTAGTTACGGTTATTGTTAGATAAATGTGATACTTCAGAGTATATAAAGTCGTGTGTAAAAGTCCCCTAGCTGAAAGGTTAGCTGTTGTTTTGTGTTGTTTGGTGATTTCGACGTAAAGTGTCTCTTAATGAGTTCTAGCTCAGTTTAATCTTCAGATTTATGAATGGAGTCTGGTGAGGAACTCTCTAACTAACATTTAGCACTGCACCTTATCATTTTAACCATAGTTGGTTTACACCATGGAGGATGTATTATGGTACGAAGGCATTTCCTGTTTTTTTTTTGTCATGCTCATAATTAGCTACGCAGTGAAGCCTGCTCATTACAAGAGAAGTGTCTGCTGTTGCAATGAAGCCCACCACAAATACCTTAAATAGTTAAACTGGTATCTTGTTTACCAGAAATAAGGTTGGATAGTTATGTGAAAGTATGTAAGTTAGCTACATAGGTCAGTGTGTTATCCTCCCAGGTGGTAAAACAGGTCTGTCTGTAGTATTGAAAGCTGAAAACTTGTCAGCTAATGTAAATATGTTTTATTGATTTTCAAAGATTTTATCCCACAAAAATAACAGATACAAAACATGTATAGTCAAACAGAATAGATATCATTCATCAGATCTGTTTACAAGGTTAATTCAAATTCCCTTCCCTATCCCCCTACCTACCCATCCACCCATAGGATCACAGGTTATAGAATACAATTAGTATTGCTCACTACTGTAATATGACATTCATGTTTTATACTCTACTCTTCGTCAAGGGGTTCCTGCAGAGAGTCATAAAAATCCAAAAAGGGCCTCCATATCTTAACAAAGGCTTGAGAGAAACCTTTCAGCGTGTATTTAATTCTTTCTAGTTTTAAGAAATACATAACCTCCTTGACCCAGTGAGAAAAGGATGGAGATGTGCGTTGTTTCCATTTTAGGAGAATTAAACGTCTCGCAAGGAGTGTAGTAAAACCAACGACCACACAGGCCTTATCTGGTAGGCGAGCACTGGATTCCTTTGGTATTAAACCAAAGAGGGCACAACTTGGGTCCGGGTCGAATTGGGCTCCAAACATCTCGCTAAAAGCTTTAAAAATACTTATCCAGAAGGTGGAGAGATTCGAGCACAGCCAGAACATGTGCATCAAGTCTGCTGGTTCTTGTCAGCTAATGTGATGGTACATTAATAGATTATTTCCATCGACGGCCACAGAAATAATTCTCTATTTAGCACTTTAATGTTGACCAAGTCATGTATTTCATCCTGTTAAGTATGTGGGTAGTTAAAATAAGAGCTACCTGACTCACAATATTCAAATCTAACTGGATGTGGTAGCCTCTCTCTATAACAAAGCCACACAACCATACACTTGCTGTAGTTTACCATGCCATCCACAAGAGAGGAGGAAGTGCAAGTACATGCAGTGATTAAAGGCTATCATGGGAGTAAAATTGGTGCTATCTTGCAGTCAGAGCCAAGTGGCATATTGTTTGTTCTGTTTGCATAGTGGCAATGACATAGCACAGATGGGCAGGTCAGGCATCCAGCCAGACAGAAAGAAGAGTGTCAGATGGCGTGGCAGTCAAATACCAGGGGGAAGTCTGTGTTGACGGAGTTGTGTGTGGGAGTGTGTGCTCTCAGTTTGTTCAGGTGTTAGTGTAATATAGTTTAGCCTAATTATTTCTAAGGGCATCAATTGGGGATAATCATTTCTCCATATGCAGTGAGAGGCTTGTACGTGGCCTATTTCAGGGTTGTAAGTCTGCAAACGCACCTCTGGTCTACATTAAATAGTCCTTATCTTCACAGTGATGTTAAAAAAAGACACATGCACAGTAGCAAAGAGAAAGTGTCACATCTGTTTTGGTCTAACTTTGACTAAATTTACTTATCTTTCTATGAATACAGATGAAGTCATCACTTTCACATTGTTTGCAAATAGAGAATAAATTAGTGTCAATGCAACGCTGTCGGCTTCAGTATACTCCAATGTGTGTTTTGAAATAGGCTGTAAATTGTATTTATGCTCAGGTGGCGCATGTCTTCACATCTGATTTTATACTACAGACTGAGATTAGACTTTGAAAATCACAAAATGAGACAACATCAGATCTATTTAGGGATGCATTGTATTGTGAATATGTAGAAACTGTATCATATGAATAATTTCATGAATTTATTATGTGACTGAAACAGTGACAAAATGGATATTGTGTAGGGGTGCGGGAAAAAAGCAACATACGTGACTACATAGGTGCTGAAAAATCAAACATTTTTACCGTATTAATTTAGATATTTTCCAAAGTAAAAGTCCCTATATGTGTATGATTCAACTTTTTCCCACGTATAATAAACAAATACACTTACCCCAGTGATATAATACATAAAAACATCAGTTATGGTATTCAGACAATGCTGCAGTGTGGGCTCAATAATAGCATTACAGCACCATAGTGTGTGAGACTCTGAGAAATGTCTGTTGATGTGACAACTAGTGCACTGCACATGTGGGGGGAGAATCGATGCAAATTGCACGCAGGCTGCGGTGCTGCTGAGTTATGAAGCAGCTGCACACTGACAACGTGACTGAAAGGTGCACAGCACATAAGACGGAAACATGCACAGTGCAGGGTTACAGTTGAGCTGAACTCTCAGTGAATGGGAATGTTTTAAATCAACATGCTTCACAATCTAAAACTGCCTACTATTGTATATTTTCCAACTTATCACTTGTGTTCAACTTTCAGATATGACTTTTCACTAACATGTACTGATAGTTTCACACTTCTTTTAGTTAGGGATGCACCGATATCGGGCAAAACTGACTCAAATAACTGGATCAGGTATCGTGATCTTAGTCGGTTAGTCGACTAATCGGTTGTTTTGATCTTAGTTGACTAAGATTTCTTCAGTCGATTAGTCTTTTTTTAATGCTCTTTTTCATGCTGAATGACTTATTTCCAAGGAACTTCAGAGCACATCTCTGGTAAACACAAGATTTAAAGTGAAGCTTTGTGATTCTCTGTTACAGATCTGTCGATTAAATCAACTAATTGATTAGTCGACAAAATCGTAGTGTCGAGTGTTAGTCGACTAAGAATTTCTTTGGTTGAGGACAGCCCTAGTACATTATATACTGGAATTTTAATTCCTGTTTAAGTTTTGACCAATTAGTTGCTGCATTAAAAATGTTTACACTTGAACTGTAATTTCTGTTAATTGAAGATTTGTTTACCTATTATTATTATTATTATTATTATCATTATTATTATCATTATTTTAATAATAAATAAAACTTCAGAACATTTTTATCTATGTATTTATTTGTTCCATTTTGTTTTACAAAGTTAGGAAAGCAAAGTTTAAGTCAAGCCTGATTTTGCCTTATAAAAGAATGATCCCAGTCACTTCCACACAGTGAGCTATACAGCTTATTAATTAAACACTGGTATCGGATCGGTACTCGGTATTGGCTGATACCCAAAGCCCAGGTATCGCAGTTGGGACTGAAAAAGTCAGATCGGTGCATCCCTACTTTTAGTGCCATATGCAGATTGTTAGTGGTATGTCGCTGTTGTTTTACTGGCAGATACTGTACTTCTTACATTAAATAAACAAAAATGACATTTTGACATATTATAGCTAGCTTTGTCCCAGGCTACACTTGCTATGCTTGCCATGCAGAGCTGATCATTAGCCACAACTAGTCCTACTAGTTTAGCTACCAGAAAAGTAACATTCATCACATCAACAACAGCTGCCTGAATGTTTATCTTCCAGTATAACATTATGACATAAGCCAACAGTTTAACACCTGCTGATGAAAAGTGACATCCATCAGTGTAACACAGGTGGCGTGTTGTTTTTATGTGGCACACAGCCGTGACACTATCGTCAGTAAGAATATGTCATATGCAGGTTGGGGGTCTGTTCAAAATGTACCTCAAAGGGAGATTTGTCAAGTATTTAATACTCTTATCAACATGGGAGTGGGCAAATATGCTGCTTTATGCAAATGTATGTATATATTTATTACTGGAAATCAATTAACAACACAAAACAATGACAAATATTGTCCAGAAACCCTCAAAGGTACTGCATTTACCATAAAAAATATGCTCAAATCATAACATGGCAAACTGCAGCCCAACAGGCAACAACAGCTGTCAGTGTGTCAGTGTGCTGACTTGACTATGACTTGCCCCAAACTGCATGTGATTATCATAAAGTGGGCATGTCTGTAAAGAGGAGACTCGTGGGTACCCATAGAACCCATTTACATTCACATATCT